>JAWDJV010000024.1:0-64315 GCA_033119285.1 Teratosphaeriaceae sp. CCFEE 6253 | reverse complement strand
GGTTGGCGCCAGGTTTCATGGTGTGTCCCTCTGCGCAGAGGAGGCACATATCATCCGGAAGGATGCGCTAGCGTCCGCTCCGCGCCTTTCCTCGTTTGGGTATCGTCGCGCTCGAAGCTCTGCGCCTCCACAGACTCTCACAATCGCAATGGCACTGCTTTCGCAGCCCTGCTTGCCGGGCATCCGCTCCATTACCCAGCTCGGCGAACGAGTGGCAACTGAAGGACAAGGTAGGCTTGCGCTTGAGCTGCTTCTCGCAATCACGCCCACAAGAGATCCAGCTGCGCCCCATCTCAATCACCGCCCCATCCATACCACATGAGGATGTGTTTGCGCTCCTGTCTCACTCATATAATGTCGTCTGGCATGCGGATAGGCTTGTCTCTTCACCATCCTCATCGCGTACATTGACCAAGCAGGCCACCAAGGCAGCCAAAGACTCCAACCCACCCGAAGTCTAAGGACCTAAACCACACAATACTTACACCAGCCAGTATGTCTCCAAGAGGCGGCCTTGTCGGGATGCTTGGCACAGGTATTGGCGCAGTAGCGGAGTACCGCGAGCATCGCAAACAGCAAAAGCAGCAAACGCTGTCTCGAGAAACTTCGCGCCAGGAGGACGATGCGCCATCTACCAGCCTTTCGCCAGGCCCGCAGCCAGCTGCTAGAGACCTTACCCATCCGCGAGATGCGCTGCCTGGGTATGCAGTGATCCCGGACTCCAGCAGCAACCGTGTGCTTGCCACCGGTGGCCAGACTCTCAGCGACGAGAAGACTGCCATGAGGCAGTACGACGAAGATGACGACGACAGCAGCGGCGACTCACTACCTACGGAGGACGACTCGGAGGACTGGGAGCTGGACGAGATGTTGAAGGCCAGTCAATCTCGCGATCTGCCCTCTTATGAAGAGAGCGAGACGAACTACCGCACCACGGACGAGTTAGCTCAAGATGTCATGCTTGCGAGCAGAGGCGCCATTGAGGTCCCGCGAACGCGCCAGCCGTTGCCGCTCCCAGTCATCATACCGCAACGCCGCCCGCGCAACAAGGCTCGCGGCTTCGTTCGTGCATATGCGCCCGTCTTGGCGAATAGCGGAATCGATCAGGCGACCTTTCTCAGCTTCCTAGACAACTTCCACAAGTCGTCGCAGGCATCACCCGTCTTCACCGTGATCCAAGTCTCCGCTGCTCTCGCTGGACTGGCGCCTTCGATCATCGCCATGGCAGTCAGCACCGCGGTACAAGTCGCCGCAAGAGTGGGCGCCGAAGTGCAAAGCCGGCAGCGCACCAACACCTTCCTGAACAAGATGAACGAGGAGCTCTTCAAGCCGGCTGGACTGTACGCGCTCATCATGAAGTACAAGCCAGACGCTGAAGTCCGCAGCCAAACCGGCAGCGTGCTGAACATGATGCGTGGCGAAAAAGTCGATATGTCGACGAACCAGATCATCGCCAAGTACGTGAGGACCCTATCGGAGCAGAGCACCGCTTCGCGCGACGGAGAGCCAAGCAGCCGGACCATGAGCGACCGTATGCGCGATCTTCGCCTGGCCTCCGGCAAGACGCAAGGCAGCATGCTCTTGCCCGAAGCAGCACCATTGATCTTCCCGGACATCGATGCAGCCATCGCCAAGAACGGCGCCGAGGAGACTTTCAAAGACAAAGCCAAGGACGCTCAAGCCTTCTTGGCGGATTACCTCGATCGCCGGGCACAGCTGCAATACGCGCGCGATGACCCGCGGTCGAACCTCGCCATTCCAGAAGACCAACGCGCTTTCCGTTCGAAGCTGGCGGACCCCGATCATCCAATGTACCAGGGCGGCATCCTCAACTTCGCCACCGGCGGTGCGCTTGCGCCACTCTCCGATAAGCGAGAGCGGAAGGCTGCGAAGCGGTTCGGCAAGGATGAGAGGCGGGTGTTGAAGTACGAGCAGAAGATGGACCGGGGGCAGGGGCTGAGCCGGAAGAAGGAGAGGCGGTACGAGAACTTCCTCGCTAAGCAGGAGAGGCTCGGGCATGAGGGCGCGCTGTCCCAGCGACTTGGTGGAGGCAGGCGAAGAGGGGGCGGGCTGATTGGTGGGCTGGTTGGGGCTGCTGTGACAGCTGCTTCGAGTCGGGGGGCCGAGGGACCGGCATCTGGTGGTCGGGCTTCGATGTCGGCATCTCACGATCGCGCCTCGGGTCAGGAGCAACGGCATCGCGAACACGAGGCCTCATACCTGGACTCGCATCATGGAGAACACGACGAGCACGAGGATGCACGGCATGCGAATGGAGCGGATGGGACAGGGTCTAGCTATCAGCGGTGCAACAAGCGCGAGCGGCGTGGTCGGGAGCCAGGCGCTGTGAAGCGGCTGATGAGGGAGGACGTCCTCTACCTCATGATCGTGAACTATCCTTCGGAGGGGCAGATGCGGGAAGCCATGGAGGAGATGGCGATGATGAAGGGCAGGTAGTGGCCACTCATCGCTAGATATCTAGACTGGCACTGAGTCTTGTTGTTGCCTTAAGCTGGGTTTCACCCATCAATGATCCTCCAATGTTGATGCCCTCGTCCCATGGCGGAATCTCGGATGCCGGGAAGAAGTCGTCCATGACGCCCGTGCGTCCGGCGACTTCGTTTCGTGAAGTTCGAGACGCATCTATTTGCGTGCTGACATGCATACCACACCTTCATGTCCCTCAATCGGCCATTGTGGGCGCTGCTGAGGCCCCCAAAGAACACGACCATCTGCTTCCGATGCGCGAGACGACTTGCGCGAGCGGCACAGCATACGAATCGACCGCTTCACCTGTCGGCACGGGGCCGACAGGTCGCGACGACGAGGGAAGATGGCGTGGACAAGACGTTCTTCTGGGCCAATGCTTTCCGCAATAGCGAGCATGGAGACGGAGTGGGTGTGCGAAGCGTAGGGACGAGACCGGAAGCTCAGGAGAGGATCAGGTCGAGCATGATAGCGCACATCGACACAGCGACGGAGGAGGCACCACATCGACGACGGAAACGGCTCAAAGCAGAGATGCTAGCAGCAGAAGCCATCGATGTGCCTCTCCCGCCTGACGCCTCCTCCTCGCTCTCCCAGAGCGCCGCCGCAGCTCCGGCACGCTCTCTACGACGGATCTTCTCCACCTACCTCGCCTTGACCAAGCCACGTCTGGCGTTTCTGATAGTGCTCACCACGACCGCGAGCTATTCAATCTATCCCGTGCCAGCTCTGCTCAGCAGCGTGGCGACCGATGCGCCCTCTCTCAGCACTCTCACGCTGCTCTACCTTTCGAGCGGAACGTTCCTCGCCATAGCGTCGGCGAACACGCTGAACATGCTCTTTGAGCCATCATACGACGCGAAGATGAGTCGGACGCGGAACAGACCGCTTGTCAGAGGGCTAGTGAGCAAGCGCGCGGCGCTGCTGTTCGCCATCGCGACCGGAGTCCTGGGCACCGGCTTGCTGTGGGAAGGCGTGAATCCCACAACCGCCATCCTGGGCGCAGCTAACATTGGGCTGTACGCCTTCGCGTACACACCACTCAAGCGGATCCACCCGGTAAACACGTGGGTCGGTGCGGTCGTGGGCGCGATACCACCCCTGATGGGCTGGTGCGCGGCAGCCAGCCAGTACAGCACGACCAACACCTCTCTCACAACCCAGTCCTCGTCCATCTGGGCCGACTCGAAAGAACTCCTGTTCACGGACCAAGCCATCGGCGGCTGGCTCCTCGCCGCCCTCCTCTTCGCCTGGCAGTTCCCGCACTTCTTCGCCCTCTCCCACGGCGTGCGGCAGGAGTACGCTGGCGCGGGGTACAAGATGCTGACCTCGACCAACACGCCCATGGCCGCGCGCGTCTCGCTCCGCTACAGTCTGGCCATGTTCCCGATCTGCGCCGGGCTCAGCTACTACGAGGTCACGGACCCCTCGTTCGTGGTGACGAGTAGTGTGATCAATGGCTGGATGCTGCGCGAGGCGACGCGAATGTGGTGGTTCAATGCCGAGAGGGGCTCGGCGCGGGCGCTGTTCTGGGCGAGCGTGTGGCAGTTGCCGATTGTGCTTGTGCTGGCCATGGTGCAGAAGAAGGGTCTGGGGGCGAGGATCAAGAGGGCGTTGCTGGGCGAGCCGGATGATGAGGAGGAGTGGGAGGTGGATGAGAGGTGAAATGGCCGACTAGTGAGAGGGTCCGGACGCCAGCACGCCTTCAGCTACATGTAGGGCCACGATGCCCAATGCCACGAGCGTTAATAGCGCACCTCCGACACGGTCGCGCGTGAGGTTGCGGACGGATCGCACCTTCCCCAACTAGCCGGTACCCCGCGACGTCAGAGATGACTGGCTGCGACGGAGCTCTCCACGCGCTCGGGAATCCTGTGCATCATGGACCGCCGTCAGGAAGGCCTTCAGTACTCTACAAGCGACCGCAAGCACCTGTCGCAGACGGGTCTTCCGCGATCTACCACCTGGAACGCCATCGGCCAGTCTCAGCAACGGCATGCCACCCGGACCGGCGGGGCACGATGTATAATACGGCACGTCCCGTCCGATGCTATACCCACAGGTGCGCCTGCTGAGCAGATCGCCCGAGACCGCATCGAGCAGCACGCTCAATGCTGGCGAGATCTGGCCGACACGCTCGCAGACACATCCGACGCTTCTCGGTGAGAAGGTCAGCCTCCCTACAACTGCCAGCAGCCCCGACAGTGGAGCCTGGCATGTACGATCCCAGCACACGATTCACTGTTCCTTACCAAGCCGCGCCTGCCCCCGGCAGTTCGATGCCGATGAAGCAGCAACGACCGTCCATAGCGCCAGTCGAGACGAAGCTCGAGCGTTGGTTGATGGCCCTTCACAGCAGCAACTCCGTCGACGCGTCCGCGACACGTAGATCTAGATAGCCGGTCTCCGAGTACCTTGCGGGCTCAGCGCCGAGCATAGAAAGTGCGAGGAGATGTAAGAGTACTAGCAGCCACATGAAGGCCGCCCGAAGCTTGTGTGAACAGCGCGCGTTCAGGTATCATATCTATACGTCCTCACTCATCATCACAATCCCCACCGGCGGTCGCGCGGTACCCCCAGCCAAGCTCAGCAGCTAGTCGACCCTGCCGCCAACCGCGTGACCGAGGCCCATGACGGCTTCTCCACCTCCATACTCCTCACTACAGCCTCCTCACTGAGTAAGCTAAGCATTGATGTCCAACCCCAAATCGTCCTGCGCGGGCACCACGCGCAGCGTATTCGTATGCCCCATCCCACCCCGCCAGCCCTGGATGCACACCACCGTGGCGCCCTTCTTGAGGATGCCCATCTCGATGGCGTGCTGGATGCCCCACTTGAGGCGGTCGTCGACGTCCTCCTGCCAGGGGTGCGCGTTGAAGTCGGGCTTCTTGGCCGGGTAGTGGAAGGGCCAGACGCCGCGGTAGAGGTGCGAGTACCGCGAGGCGCGCGCGTTGCGCGTCACCATGATGATGGGGCAGACGGGACGGTATTTGGAGATCAGGCGGGCGGTGTTGCCGCTGTTGTCACGTCGTCGTTAGCAGTGGTCAGTGCGGAGGGTGGATACGATGGGACTTACGAGGTAGTGAGGCACAGGATCGCGCCGGCGTTCTGCTCCAGCGACGTCGACACGGCGGCCATGGCGCAGCTCTCCGTCGTCGGCACCGGCCGCGGCGCCAGACTCCGCAGCTCGTCGTACGCGTTCACGTACGGGATGGCGACCTCGGCCAGCAGGCACGTCTCGTGCATCATCGTCACCGCCTCGCGCGGGTAATTCCCCTTGGCCGTCTCGCCCGACAACATGACGCAGTCGCTCCCGTCCAGCACCGCGTTGCCGACATCGCTGACCTCCGCGCGCGTCGGGCGCGGGTTGTACGTCATGCTCTCCAGCATCTGCGTGGCGGTGATGACGGGCTTGCCGGCGATGTTGCACTTGGTGATCATCATCTTCTGCGCGATGAAGACCTGCGCCGGCGGGATCTCGATGCCGAGGTCGCCGCGCGCGACCATGACGCCGTCGGTCGCCTTGAGGATCTCGTCGAAGTTGTTCACACCCTGCTGGTTCTCGATCTTGGCGATGATCTGAATGTCCTTGCCCTCCTCGCCGAGCACCTTGCGGATATGGAGGATGTCCTCCTTGCGCCGGATGAAGGAGGCGAAGACCATGTCGACGTTGTTCTTGACGCCGAACTTCAGGTCCGCCTGGTCCTTCTCCGACAGCGCGGGGAGGTCGACGTCCGTCTTGGGCAGGTTGACGCCCTTCTTGGAGCTGATCTTGCCGTTGTTGATCGCGCGGCACTTGAGCGTCTGCTCGTCCACGACCTCCAGGACCTCGAAGGCGAGCACGCCGTCGTCGACGTAGATCGTGCGGCCCTTCTCGATCACCTTGGTGATGTTCTTGTAGTCGACGTACATGTTCTTGTTGTCGCTGGCGGTGGCGTACTTGTCGTCGGTGGTGATGTTGATCTCGCTGCCGGCCGAGATGGGAATGTCCTCATCGCCGGGGGTGTTGCCGGTGCGGATCTCCGGGCCCTTGGTGTCCAGGGCGATGGCCACGGGGCGGCCGGGCTGCGTGCGCTCGGCCTCGCGCGCGTTGTCGATGACGGACTGGTGGTACTCGTAGCTGCCGTGGGAGAAGTTCATGCGCACGACGTTCAGGCCGGCGGTGCGCAGCATGTTGATCTTCTCGGGCGAGTTCGTCTTGGGGCCGATGGTGCAGATGATGGATGTGCGGCGGAACGCGGTCGGCGGGTGGTACTCGGTGTTGAGGTTGGACAGCCACTCCACCCGCGTCTTGCCGTACTCCTGGTGCGCCATCGAGTCCGCCATGGTGGTGGTGTTGTTGTGGGAGGTGTCCGAGGGACGATATGAGCTGTTGGAGCCAGTGTCAGCACATGAGCTTCAGCCGCGAGTGTCGAGCGGGCGGCGGTGATGGGATGCGTCGTGCCTCTGGCTCTGCTGTTGCTGAAGAGTGTACAGCCTACGAGAAGCTGACGATGGGCAATGGGAGAAAAAAGGCAAGGTATGAAGTGCGAGGCGTGCGGATTACATGTACGTGTCCGGTGGTGAAAGCAGCCAAATATTTATTTTGGCTGAGTGCTGAGCTCGGTCGGTACCCCACCATCGACCCTCAACGCGCCTCTACGTCGTCCAAGTCCGACGGCAGCCGTGCGGTCATGGACTGCTGCAATAGGACGGCCCGATTACGCGCAGCCGGGTGCGGGACTGACAGCTGTTCCCCGGCCAACAAGTGACCGATTTGACGAGGCTGTGGGAAGCTCCAGGTACGAAGTCGTTGAAGCTTTCGCGGTGGCGTAGAGTGCAGCACGACACTGAGCAGAGTGCAGCACGACACAATTGACACCTCCGCCTCCGCCTCCACCAATCGCGCGACCTCACTCGCGACCGATCAAGGATCAGGCAACCAGTTCAGACGTCCTGGCACTCAAAACACAGCCGCCGAACTTACCATTCTCCCGGTCTTGCCCCTCGACAGCGCGCGAAGCAGGTCCGGCGCACAGCGCCTAAAGCACCGCCATCATGGTCGTATGCCTCGCCCAGCACCGCACTCCCCCGACCCTCCCTGTTGACACACGCACAGCTCGGCCGCCTAACCCACTACGCCTTCGATGCCTTCCTCCTCTCCGCCTTCCTAGCCGGCGTCCGGCGGTCCACGGGCCTGACGTACGTCCACCCGCACTCCCACCTCTCGCATCACCCACATCCACCAAGCCCCCCTCCTCCCCACCACCGCGCCAACCGGGTCGCGTGATCGAGATGGATGATAGCTTTCTGACCTAACCACGCAGCCCTAGCATCAAGGCCGAGTCCGTGACCGAGTCGCCCAACCTCAAGCGCTGGATCGAGAACTACCTGTGGGTGGGCGAGACGATCATGGACCAGAGCGTGGCGATCATGGGATCGAGCGGGTATTTCGAGCGGAAGAGGTGACGCTCGCTCTTCGGGTCCGGTGTTGAGGATGGATTGAGGATAAGGCGTCGATTTGGTCTCGGGTGAAGACTCTTGGGAACCAGGGCGGAAGTGTACGATGCTCAGTAGGTGGACAATACTGCCAGCACTCGATTGAATAAGATCACTAGCATCCCACCCCCATCCACCAACATCACCTGGCGAAGAGTGTCACGATGGTCGCATGCTATGCCAGCCAACCCAAACCGTCGCCGACCTGGCCGCCAACGACCAAAAGTCACCAATTTCCACCCCCGAGCTCGCCGCCGACCCATCCGGACCGCCGAACCAAAAGACAAAACGTACAACAGCAGGTATTCCCCAATCGTCACCGACTTGAGTACTAATCTGCCGGTCCCAAGCTTAAGTACACCAGAGCGGACGGGATGGTCTGTGGTCTTGGGCCTATGGTCGTACATAGAGTGCTGGCTCTCAATAAAAAATATGATGGCGCAAGTCTTCTGCAGCTCGGTGCCGCTCGTTGGGCACGACCCACGACCTCCGCGGCGTTTCACGTGACACTGCAGACTGCCAGCTTGCCTCGTCTCGGACTGCTATGAGCACAGTGACAGAGATGCGTACAGAGCAGTAGTCTGCACGGCGTGGATTTCCAAGCAGCCGAATGGTAAGGCACTGTACATGGCGCTATGCGCACCCTGCAGCGGGCAGACCCTAAGCTTCAAGCCTGCTGAGTACCAGAGATGTAGCAGCCCGCATCGACTTCGGTCCGTTGACAAGAGAATCCTAAACGGCCCAAGCCAAGACATCGATATCGCGCCTAGCCGATCGATCACCTGTCGAAGTATCCTGTGCGAAAGCCCCGCCGGGCCTCACATTCTGCCAAGCGCGCATGAAGTCGTCGAAGACCGTTATCGGTGCAAGTGGCGTCGTATCCTTTTCTTGCGCTTCGTGGTGCAAGCGAGCTCGGTCGCCGGGTCGAGACGCGCGAGGCTGCGTTGTCTTGAGGGCCGGCTCGTTTGGTCTCGTACCTGGGATCGATTGCGCTCCAGAGTGCGGGGGATTCGTAGCTACTTGGGAAAGTGGTCTGCCATTGTGCAGCGAGATGACTTGCTTGCGCTGGCTGCGCGCGATGCCGTTCACGCTCTTCACGATTTGTGCCGTGTCGATCGCCCTGCCTCCGCTGGTAACGTGAGCGATGTCCGGAAATTGCGGGTCCTCGCTCAACTTTGCATACGATGTTCCGAACTTCACGGCGGACGGCGATCCCGGCTGGACGGTGCGGGCCTGTACAGATCCGGAGACGTGGGACGGTACGACTGAGCTTGGGGCCGCTGAGTGCGCGGCGGCGGAGGCCGGTAGAAGTCGTGGAGATTCGGCAGTGAGTGCTGGGCCCGGCCCATTGGCAGGTGCTGGCTGAGGTTCGGACGTGGCCGCTCGTCCCGTCGGTGCCCGCTCATCTGAGAGCTGCTCGTCAGCCTCTTGCGTTCCATCAAAGTTTCCGATCTTGCGCACTTGGTTGGCAATTGGTGCTGGTGGCGCCGGTCGAGACGGCATGGTTCTGGGCTTTGGGCCTGCGCTGTTCACTGGTTCTGCGGGAGTCGTTGGTTGTTGATGCCTTGAGACTGCCTTCGGGGGCAAGGCGGTCGGCTTCAGCTTCACTCCATTGGCGGGCTTCGTGTAGAGCACCGGGAAGACTTTCTTCAGATCCTCGTTGAGCTCGGCTGCATCGAATCTGTCGCCGGGATAGGTCGTCTTGTACCATGCGAAAAGCTTGTCAAAATGTGGTGTGTAGGGGCCGGCATCGTAATTGTAGATACAATTCGCTTTAAGCCTGCACTGGACGTCAGCATCAGCAGGAAGGTGAGCAGATTCAACATAGAGCCTACCATTCCCGACGCCGAACGAGACGTGCATCTTCAGGCTTTGCTACTGATGCCGGCTTCGATGCGGGTGCAGGCTTCGATGCAGATGAAGACACGGGCTTGGGCGCATGCTTCACAATCGGTGTAGTCCTAAGCGCCGGCAACCTTGCCTCAACGACCTGCCGTAGACTCCCATGAGGCTCCTGATCGAGTTCGGGGAACACCTCCTTCATGGCATGAAGGAACTCGCTTCGACGCACAAGGTCCTTGGGATAGGTCTCCAGGTAATGACTGTGGACCTCAGCTCTGTACCCAGCAGCCTCCTCAGTGTATCGATAGTTCGCCTTGAGCCTTCACAAAAAGTCAGTACATCATGGCAAATACTGCCCGATTCGCTTACCAGTCACGCCGCTGGGCGTCGCGCATGTGCTTGGTTCGTCGCTGCTGGTGAAGAAGCATGGGGTCCTGGACGGGTCGTGGCACGTCAAGCTCCATCCCGTCGTCGAAGAATTGGGTGCCTTTGATAATGGTCTCCTTGCCACTGCTCTGAAGGAACTCCTTGGTTGAGAGAGACTGCCTGCCGTCCGTTTGCACTGGCTGTTGCATACTGGCCGAGCGTGGGCAAGGAGACGCACCATTGATCGTGCTCGTGGCCTGCGCGACACGTGCTCGAGAAGGTGAAGCAGATGCTGGCATGGGTTGTTGATGCTCACTGGCGGTCCGAGAACTTACGTGAGTAGGTTTGAACGGCGACATAGTAGAGCGCTGCTGCGACAAGTTATCGGAGGGAGGGCACGTAGCTACAACGCTGGTTGGCGACCCTTTTGAAAGGGGAAGCATGTGAGCTGACAGAGGCCGTGACGGCGTGCGGTTCATTGTGCTTGCGAGATGTGCATCTTTGGGCTTCGCAGGAGATCGAAGCGGCAGCTTCTGAGGACTGACATGCTCATTCGTCGCGTGGCTGCCAATGGTGCTGTCCGGTGGGAGCGAACATCTCTTCGCTGCTGGCGACTCTGGCCACTGTGTTGATGTGAGCTCTTCCTCCTCAGACGACTCCTCGAACGGCGACTCGGACGACTCCGAGGAATTGATTGTAATCGTGACTTTCGAAGCGGACGCACTTGCTTCCGCGCTTGCCTGGCTCGCTTTGATGGGCGTGCTCATTGGATGAGAACGTTGCATGCCTGAAGCAGCTGTTTGCGGGGCCCACGAGCTGAGCAATTCCACTGGCACATTAGGAAATGGCAATTGGTTTCCGGGCATTGGCGGGAACCACGAGTCTTTCCGGTCTAGAAGACTCTGCTGGAGCTCTGGGATCGGCCGCCGCCCATAAGGCACGCGCTCTCCATTGCGAGGCGTGGCTGACTGTAGTGTCTGCGGAGCGGGGGCCACATCCTTAATGCTGGCTGCGGGGGCAGACGATTGCCTGCGCGTCGGACTGGGAGCGGCAGACGTGGCTTGAGCCACATGAACACCCTCCATGGTAGTAGCGCGTGGCCCTCCGAGTAGGTCGAGCAAGAACGGACCCTTGTCTCCGGATGTAGCTTGCAGAAGACCTTTTGGTGGCCTCGTCTGCGGAGCAGCGTCTTTCGGAGCAGCGGCTGGCCGCGCGAGATTGACTCCGGCCTCGATTTCAAAGCCCTGTCCCTTCAAAGAAGCCATTGCACGTTTCTTCCGTGCGGGCTCTTGGGTGCCTACTGTCTGGGTGTCCGCGCGCCGGACCTTGCCATGCGGCGAAGGTACACTACGAGAGGCAGGCCCATCTGCGGCCTCATCATCCCCGTTTTCGTACTGTGCTTTGCGAATCTGTTTGATCGTACCAAGCCGCTGACTGACCCGCTCCTCACACTCAATGGGTTGTGACTCCTCGGCCTTCCTCCGCAGATGATACTGGTATTGCAATTCCTCAATGTCGAGCTGGACCAAGCCTTCCGGCAGGCCGTAAGGAGTGCTAATTACTGTGACCGTACTGAGAGACACAACATCACCAGTTGTCTCGGGGCTAAGCTTCTCGTCGATCTCCCTTTCGAGGATCGCCCTAGCGCTGTCGGAGACGGACGCGCGGATAGAGTATGAGCCATCGCTCACTAGCAGTATGACAGGCTTCTCGCTGGAAATGACGCCTAGAATCTGAACTTTCCCGCTTCTTGTGAGTGATGGCGGGCCAGCCGTGCTCCGAAAATTGCTGCCATCATCGCTGAAGCGATCTTCCGGCTCTTGTTTGAGGGCGCTCTTCTGTTTACTGGCGCCGTGCCACGCTATAACAGCGTCGAGTTCTGCCGTGACGAAGGTCGCGAGCCATGCCTCGAGCGACGGTGCCATGTGTGTCGCCGGCCCAGGAACATTGTTCGTACTTTGTGTGACTAGATACTTGCCTTGTGTGGCAGTCGAACCGCACGCCGAGGCGCTTTGCAGGGGCTGAAGTGCTTGCCAGGTTGAGGTCGATGTAAGGTTGTCGTCCAAGAGTCGCGTGTGCCTCGCAGTTCCCACGCGTAAAGTGGAGTGGACCGCTTCGGCCCGCAGAAGCGGACTGCCGCAACGTCATTGGCCGAGCCGAATAAACACTCCGATGTAACAACCGCGAAGCACAACCACATGCTCTCGAATAAGTACTCTGCATGCTGAGAGAGCCGACGCTCCATCCCAGGCCACTCCAAGAGCAGCACTATCCAGCATGAAGCGGCCAGAACGATACGCTGCCTGCAAGCATGGCACCCGATCCCGATTCACCGTCTGCATCGTCAGCACTCCTGCCATTCCTGGGCCCCTCTAGGTCGCGTAGAGGATCCTTGGCCTCGATTAAATCACTTAAGGAAGTGGACAGAGATGTGCTCGCACAGGCTCTGGACCACATACATACCACTGCGTCCAGGTCGGAGACGCTCACGTCATTCCATGACTTTGATGGTGGTGGGCGGGGCGGAGCAAAAGAGCTTGTCAGTAGCGGCGTCAGTGGCCTGTATAATAGGCTGAAGCAGAGCGTAGGCGGTGGAACACCTGTCAGGGACGGCAAGACCAGGCCGAGGAGTAGTGGCTCGAAGCCAGCGGAAGACATACCTTCGCCAAACAGCGCCCTGTTAGCGACCCGCACTACGCCGGCCCTTGGTTCAACGAAGCTGATAGCGGACAATGCGTCGGCCTCGACAGCAAGTGTCGCCGCATCTCCGGTGGCGACTAACTTCCACGAGGCTATCCCGTCACCTGACCAGAGATCGCAAGGTGTGAACGGACGCCCGCTTTCAGTAAGCCAAGCGTCTTCACTTGAACGGCAACATGAGATCAGCGTGAAAGATTACGAGAACACGAGAGCAGACCCAGCTTCGGAGAGGACCAACGAGCTGCAGGAAGAACGGCTGAGCCAAACAGATGTGGAGTGGGCAAGACGAGCCTTACTCAACGATGACCGCGGCGACTCTGCGACACAAGCGCTTGCGAGAGTCCTGTCTCATCACGAGACGCAGCATGGCGATCGGCCGCAACAGCCTCGGAACTTGCACATTGGCTGGGCCGCAGATCAGATGGGAAGTGATGGCTCTGTAGCGGGCGGCGCTACACGCGCAATGCCTGATGCACACACTGCTGTAGCCAACGGAGGGGGTGAGCTGCGTCGTGATGTGACGGCTGATGGAAGCCCGGCAGGCCGAAGGCCGCCAATGACTCATGTTGGTCCATCTCGTTTACCAGGTTTTGAGCCGTCAAGGGCGTCTTCCACTACCGAGGGCGGTGATGTGGCCTCTACGGTCAGTACACATACTGGCCGAAGTCGGCCGGTGTTGGATCCGTCACCAAACCTCAACAGCGCGATGCAACGCAGAAGGACCGGCCTGAAGCAGCCTCCCAATGGCGCTCAGACCTCCGCCCATCCCGTGGCTCATGTGACCCATCGCCTCAAACGACGGGTCATCAGCAAAGAGTTCTGGATGAAGGACGAGAACGCGAAGGACTGCTTCTACTGCGGCCAAAGCTTCTCCACCTTCAGACGCAAGCACCATTGCAGAACGTGCGGGCAGATCTTTGACGCTAAATGCACGTCTCTGGTCCCGGGTCGGCCGTTTGGGCAGCCGGGCACATTGCGATTATGCAAGCCGTGTGAAGCGATAATATATGGCTCTGATGACGACGACTCCACAGTCTTCTCAGACGACGGCGAGGGTGATCGCAGCCCAAGGATGCGCAGCTCCGTGGCATTTGACGAGGACGTGTCTGGGAACGTCGACGGATCCGCGTTCAGCAGGACGGACACTGGCGAGGTGGCAACACCCTCAATAGGCATTCCAGTATCAAGACGCAATCGTGAGGCGAAACGGCGTTCCGCTGTCATCGAATTCAATGCTCAGCCAATGCTCGCACGCCCGAGCTCGTCCCACTCGCTGATCAGCCTGGCCCGACGCCCTCGTTCATCGAGTCACAGGCGTCAGCAGTCGCGCCATCAGAATCTTCGCGGCTCAAGAGCAGGCGCAGACGAGCGAGGTCCCTTTCATCAGGATCTGGCTGGTGATCCGGAGAAGAAGGCTACGCTACCTGCGTTTCACAACGACAACATCATTGATCCGGATTTGGCACCTTTCATGTCCGATGATGGATCCGATGGAGAGGACCAGCCAAACATATTGTCAGCGCTTGAAGTCGGTGCCTCGCCTGGTGAAAGAGAGCGCTTGGGCTTCGGTGGACTGTTCGTGTCAGCGATGAAGAAGGGTCGTTCCCGGTTCGGTGATAGGCACACTGTATCAAGCGTGCGCGGGATCAAGGAGGAAGATGATCTCACCCTGGCGACCAAGCATCTACCCAAGCTGAATAGGAAGCGCAACCCAAGTATGAGCAGCATCACGATGGGGCGGCCATCGCCTCGCCGTAGCAGAAGCAATCTACTTCTGAAGACAATAGAAAACGACGTGGTCCCGGACAGGCCTGCCACGCCCGTCGCAGCCCAAGAGCACTGCACCAAATTCGTCCGCAGCTCGGCGATGCATGGCGCGGACGCCCCGCCGGTCGAGATCAATCGAGCAAGCCTTGAGCACGTCCGGAGGCTGCTCAATCAATTGCTCGTAGACGGCAAGGTCGAACACGCAGCAGCCTGGGAGAAAGCTCTCCTGCCCATCCTGCTACAGTGCACGGACGACGTCGAGCCAGATGTTCAGCGTGGCGATGACATGGACATCCGGCATTACATCAAGCTCAAGAAGGTGCCGGGTGGCAAGCCAGGTGACACGAGCTATGTCTCTGGTGTCGTGTTCAGCAAGAACGTGGCGCTCAAGAGCATGGCCCGATCGATCAGGAATCCATGCATCGCCATTGTCACCTTTGCGATTGAGTACGCCCGACACCAGACCCATTTCATGAGTTTAGAGCCAGTCATTGCGCAAGAGCGAGAGTATCTGCACAATCTGGTTGGTCGCATCGCAGCGCTCAAGCCTCAAATCCTGCTGGTGCAACGCAACGTCTCCGGTTTGGCACTCCGCCTACTTGAGCAAGCCGGCATAACGGTAGCCTTCAACATCAAAGAGTCTGTCTTGGCAGCGGTAGCCCGCATGACGCAGACGACGATGATCAAGTCAGTCGACAAGCTGACGATGGATCCTTCGCATCTTGGAAGATGTGCAAGCTTCGAAG
Organism: Teratosphaeriaceae sp. CCFEE 6253; assembly: GCA_033119285.1. Lineage (NCBI taxonomy): Eukaryota > Fungi > Ascomycota > Dothideomycetes > Mycosphaerellales > Teratosphaeriaceae > Teratosphaeriaceae sp. CCFEE 6253. The sequence goes on along the minus strand of JAWDJV010000024.1, from coordinate 48,929 downwards.
TGAAGACGTACTTGTCGACTGGCATGCGCAAGACCTACATCTACCTCTCCGGATGTGAGGCCGACCTGGGATGCACCATTGTCCTACGTGGAGGCGATATGAAAGCCTTGCGGCAGATCAAGCGTATCACAGAGTTCATGTGCTACGTGGTTTATAACCTCAAGCTCGAGACTACACTTATGCGGGACATGTGGGTGGCTGTCTCACCGACTGTGCCCGACAAGCTGGAAGCGCACGACGGTCCTCAACGGAAGATCATTCCTCTATCCTCGACGATGCCACACTTGGTCAAAGCACACTCCGACAGCGATACTCCGTCACAATACGAGGAGCTTGAGAAATGGTGTAAATCGCGCATCTTATCTGCTTCGCCCTTTGTGGTGTTCATGCAACCTTATCTTCTGACGCAGCTACGTGAGCAGGAACAGAAGCTTACGACGTTCAAGAAGCTGCGAGATCAATACGCTGCAGCAGACGAGGAAGGCGATCAGGAGAAGCCAGAAGGCGACGATCGGTTCGCTATCGTGCGGCCGGAGATGGTGAACTCGCCTGCGTCAAAAGACGAGCCTAAAGCTGTTCGCGAGTATCTTCACGCCGTGCATCAAGCACAATATGAGAAGTCGATGCATACGTACGAGACACAGAAGCGTCTGTGGGAGTCGTTCTCCAGCGCCAACGCCAATGCCTTCGATCCGTACTCGCATCAGACCATAATTGTGCTACACTCGACGGTGTCGAGCATTACATCAGCGCCCTGTACTGGTCCGGAGCTACTGGGCATCGGCTTCTACGCGGGCTACAACAGGGCCGAAGCCAATTTCGAAGAGGACTGCACACTCGGCCAGTATGTCGAGGACATGTGCATGGGCTCAGCCAGCACTTGCAAAGAGTGTGGCAAGAAGATGCGCGAGCACCATCGACAGTACGTGCACGGCTACGGTCAGCTGACGGTATCGGTGCAGCGCTACCCCTCAAGATTGCGAGGCTTGGATCAGACCATGCTCATGTGGTCGTCTTGCCGTCTGTGTCGTGCAGAAACACCGGTGGTCCCAATCTCCGACAACACGTGGAAGTACTCCTTCGCAAAGTACCTCGAGTTGAGCTTTTGGAGCAGCCCGCTACACCCTCGGGCAGATATATGCGGGCACGACATCCACAAGGACTTCCTGAGATGCTTCGGCTTCCATGACATGGTGGTGAGGATACAGTACGAACCCATTGAGATCTACGACGTGGTCGTACCGCGCGCTACCATCACATGGAGGGTCGAAGCAGACTTGACTGTCAAGAACGAGCAGTATTCTCACTTCCTGCAGCGTCTGACTGCGTTTGTAGACTCTGTGCGAAAACGCCTGGATTCGATCAATGTCGATACGTTGGACGAGAAGAAGTTGACAGAGGCTCACGATAAGCTGGTCATACTTCGTGCACGCATAGAAGATGACCATACTGAGCTACTACAGAAACTGCAGACGAAATACTCCTCATCGCGCTATCACGAGCTGATCCCGCTAAACCGGGCTCTGCGCTTCATGGACGAAAAGGCCATCGCTTGGGATGAAGATTTCAACAATTTCGAACGAGACTACTTCCCTTCTGAGACTGATATTCGGAAGCTTGCTACCCTCCAGCTACGAAACATGTTCCTTGAGTCGCAACCGTCGAGCAGCAGCCTGGCGAGCGATTCCAGCGATACTGAAGAGGGCACCGAATTGGCACCGATGAGAACAAAGACAGGGGAGCAGCGTCTGGAGCCGACCGAGATGCTCTCGGAGAAAGCCAATGACGTCCTGACTTCCACCGCCCTCGAGCATAGATCATCGCGCGACGAAGGGAGCGAAGAGGTCAAGCAACCTGCCGGGCCCGGGGTTGACAACGAGAAGCTGGGCACAAGCCTTAGTCGACAATTGTCTCCGCGTGAGGACCAAGTCCTCGCCGTTGGCCGCGAGGACGTGAATCATCTGGATCTGGCCGTCCCATTAGTCTCACCTGACGAGGCATCAACGGAGAGCCACCGCGAATCTAGCGAGGAGTCCAAGCAGTCTACCAGACCGACGACTCGGGAGGGCACAGACGACGAACCTTTTGCCACTCAACCGAAACCGTTAGGCTCCGGCCTCCTCGAGCGCATCGAGCAGATACGTAGCGATCGGGCTGCAGGCATTGGCGAGCCGGCCGAGCCGGTGGAGTCAAAGATACCACGGCTGGCTGATCTGCGCCGTCGCGACATCAGCCCAGGCCCGGTGCCACCCTTGCTGCGCGCTCAATCTCAACCGGTCCAGGTGCCTCGCCGGGGTGCTGAACTGAGCCCCGAGCATAGCATCGACGCTGTCGCGAACGGCTCTATCGTGGCAGAGCTCGCTCCCACCGACAAGAGACTCAGCGAGCGATTGGGCGTCGCCCGTCTCACCAACAAAGTGAGCAAAGTGACGCCTTCACTCATCCCAAGATCTGTTCCGCAAAAGTCAGATGAACAGAACAGCTCGAGTGTAAGCTCGAGCGTCTCCGCACTGGCCAAGCACTTTGAGCAAATGTCACGCGAGTTCGAGAAAGAGCGGCTCAAGGAGCGCAGACAGAGAGCACTGCGCAGCCGGCAAGCGCGAGCGAATCCACTGGCGAGCAGTAGACCTGTCGTCGAGGTATATCGTAATGCGACCGATGCTGTAGGGGAAGGCGCCATCGAGGATTACGTCCAAGAGCAGCCGCAACAGATCGATGATCCAACGTCGGCACCCATGGAGCACCTCCCGGCACCAGTGCCCAAAGGCGACTTGGAGGAGGTGCAAGACTCTACGTCTGATCCGCCACCAACCGAGCCCAGCGCAAGCGCCGATATACTGGCTCACAATCCGAACGATTTCGCCGACCATCACCAGCACGGTATCAGCATCGATCTGACGCGGACGCGGACCCGCGAGGTATCCGATCCTAACTCCGGCATGTCATCGTCGACACTGATGTCGCCCGCGTCAGCGCCTGACATGGAGCTGCCATCCTCAGAACTTTCAATCCCGGAGCATCGCAAGAATGTATGGTTCAAGTACCTGGCAGAGTTCTGGTCGAAGCGCTCAGCGTCGGGGTGGGCCAACCTAGAGTACCCGCTGCACGGCACCGAGCATGTGTTCGAAGACTCCGACATCATTGTGCGAGAAGACGAGCCGTCATCAGTAATCGCTCTGTCGCTAGCCTGCGCCGACTATACTAGCAAGGTGAAAGACTTCCGCAGTCACCCCTCCAAGCAGGCTCGCAAGCACGCACACACGATCTCGCAAGCTAGCAACAGCTTCGTCCAGGACGAGCAACAGAAGGCAATCGAGGACTCCTTGCTCAGCGACACCGGCACGCACATGAAATACTCCTTCGCTCACGGCTCCGTCAAAGCCTCCTGCAAGATCTTCTATGCCGAGTCATTTGATGCTCTCCGTCGTCGTTGCGGCGTCGCCGACCGCTTCGTGGAGTCCGTGTCACGATGCCTCAAGTTCGACTCCAAAGGCGGCAAGACCAAGTCGCTCTTCCTCAAGACGCTCGACGATCGCTTCATCATCAAGTCCCTGCAGGAAGTGGAACTGAAGGCCTTCACGAAGTTCGCGCCGGACTACTTCGCCTTCATGTCCTACACCCTGTTCCACGGCGTGCCGTCTGTCATCGCCAAGATGTTCGGCCTCTTCCACGTCACAGTCAAGAACCCGGCGACCGGTATGGACTTCGCGTACTACCTGCTCGTTATGGAAAATCTCTTCTACGAGCGGCAGCCAAACCGCCGCTTCGACCTGAAGGGCAGTATGCGCAACCGCAAGATCGAGAGCACAGGCCAACCCGATGAAGTCCTGCTTGACGAGAACCTAGTCGAAACCATCTTCGAGAGCCCTCTGTTCGTCCGCGAGCACGCGCGCAAGCTGCTGCAGGCCAGCGTGTGGAACGACACGATGTGGCTCTGCAAGCAGAACGTCATGGACTACAGTCTCATGGCGGGCTTCGACGACGCAGGGAAGGAGCTCGTGGTCGGCATCATCGATTGCATACGCACATACACGTGGGATAAGAAGCTGGAGAGCTGGATCAAGGACCGCGGGAAGAACAAGCCGACGATTACCAGTCCGAGGGATTATCGGAACAGGTTCAGGGTGAGCATGATGCAGTACGTGCTGCAGGTGAGTTTGCTCAGGCACCCATTCCTTCTGGCGGGGTTGCCTGCTGACACGATTGGCTAGGCGCCGAATTGCTGGCATCAATTTCAAGCACAGATGGTGCCGCCCAAGACGCTCAAAGAGCGGGAGGATAGGGAGGAGACGGAAGACACGGAAGCGGAGCGCTATGACGGCAGGAAAAGCGATGGGCAGTGAGCTGCCGTCTAGTTTACGATCATGATTGATGATGAGAGGGAGCCTTGGATTAATGAAAGTTGGCGTGGCCTTGCATAGCGGAAGCGTTACGCATAGCGAAAGGTACTGTAGCGGAGGCATGGAATACGTCAGATCGCATTCATGTATGATTTGCATGCCTTACTCATGGGCAGTCGTCGAGCGTTTGCTCCCAGGCCTTGCCATATCGCCAGACCAGCAGCCATCTCAGAGATGCCGAGCTCTTAATGCTCAGTGCTATCCACCACGCACATCTGGAAGCCATGCTCACCCACGTCTGAGCGATTGACGCTGTTCACGCTTACCTCACGAGCCGTAGTTGAGCATCGCGGACCATTGCAGTCAGGCAGGTGTACAAGCGACTGCTTCGCGAAGTCCCCAGCTAGCTGTACTGCCCGTCTCGCCGTTCCCGCTCTCTCGTGCACGTCCCGGACTCGGGAACGATCGCGCGATGGAGCCTGGGACAAGACTTCGCGCCATGGTTGCTGCTGGCGTACACACGCGCAATGGCATGCCGGCTCCGGCTCTGCGTACGGAACACATGTCGTCGTTTGCTTGGCCCCTCCTCGATCAAGGCTCGCGCGATTACACGACTGGGAGTGCCCTCGGCTGCCGATGCTTTGCTTCGCATCCAGTGCCCCTCCAGTCAGCGGGCAGCGGACGGAATCCCCTTCCGACCATGCCGCCTGGGGGTGTTTCGGCTGCTGCGCCGCAGGGCCCGTTCGCCACTGATGCCTTTCCCGCCCACCATCCGTCGTTCGCAGCCATATAGGAGCGTAGGTCACCGCTTCCCACCCCGCGCGTTCCAGCCGTGCAGACTGCGCCTCGTCCCCAGCGTCTTGCGCTGAGGCGCGACTGCCTGCATAGAGGTGGTGTGGAACGTGCTGGCTGGGCGGACCTTTGCACTCGGAGCCACGGGGTCCGGCGGAGCGTCGCTCGTGGGCGCAGTATCCGACGTATCGTTCCCCGCTTCCGGCTGGGGCGGTGAGCTCGAGAGGAAGGTGTAGTTATGCTGCGATGGGACATGGAAGGATGCGCTTGCTGGAGGTCGACGTAGCGTGGAGGCTGAAGGCAGCTTGTGTGTTGGCGCCAGGCGGAAGATTGGTGGCGCAGGGTTGTGGTTGTGCAGCTCTTGCAGTGGCTGCTTCCGGTGACATGGGAATGGCAGAGCTCCTGCGACTTCGCGCTCTAGTTCGGCATTGACCGCCACGCTCTCGGGGTGCGCTGGCTTTTTAAAGAAGGTGGCAATAGTCCCCTGCCCTTCAATCTGCCGCTTACGCCCCTTTGGCTGTTCAACTGCTGGAGCCTTCGCCTGTGCAGCTCGCTTATCTACAGCTTTCAGTCGCTGTTCCTCGAGAACCTCATCGTACTGCGCCTTTGCGCTGACAAAGCCGGGCTTCGCGGTCATGGACGCCGTCGAGAAGTCCTGCTGCTGCTGCATCGTCACAGCGGCCGAGGAGAAACCTGGCACGGACATAGTCCTGGCGAGCGACCTGTCCGGGTTGCTTGGTCTGCTGCGACCCCATTGTGCCAGTAGCTCGAGCGGCTCTTCGCCTGTGAGTGGCCAGTAGTTGTCTTCATCGCGCTCGATCAATTTCCTGCTCTCGGCAACGTCTTCCGTGACAGGACACTCGCGCCTCAGCGTCCGAGCCAGGCCTTGTACCTCAGCGAATGCTACACTCGGACCGTGCTCCTCAAAGAAGGAGGCGGCGCCCGGCTGCGCCAAGAACGTCGACATGCTTGCTTCCTCTCGCTGCGAGTTGCGCATAGGCGTGCTGAGGTATAGCAGTGCTTGTGCTCGCGTCATGCCGACATACAGCAGCCTGCGCTCCTCGTCATTGTTATCTGCCCGCGAGTGCGGGATTGAGCCATCGTAGCAAGCTGGGATGAAGACGACAGGCCACTCGAGACCCTTGGCACCATGGATAGTTGAGATGGTGAGCTGCTGCGCCTTCTCGCCGTCCTGGTCGGCCTTCTCCGCGCTTGCGGCTGTTAATGTGATATTGGCAAGGAATAGCGACAGGGCGTCCTCGGTTGTAGATACGGTGCGTTGCTCGACGCCGTCGATGGTAGGTAGCGTGGTGGCTTCTAGCACAGCACTCAGCTGCTGCGGGTCGGTCGCTTCGGTCGCTTGTTCCATCAGCTCCTCTACATTGCTCCATCGCGCCTCGTATTCATCGGGGTACTTCTTCTTGAGGTGATCTTGATATGACAGCTTTGCCACGAGGTGCTGGAGCAAAGTGACCAGCGCTGTGCCTTCTGCACTTGGGCTTGCCAACTTCTTCTGCGCACTGATGATCACATCGACAAATTTCGCCAGACTAGTCAGCGTGGCAGCCGTGACTTTTGTGGCGGGCTGGCGCCGTCGCTGCACGACATCAAGCACCATCCGCCAGAGACTTACACCGCTCGCCTTCGCTTCCTCGTGCAGCCCCTTCACCGTGGCCTCTCCGATCCGACGTGGTGGGTTGTTGGTGATACGCTCGACTGCTTCGCTGTTCCCAGGCGAGTCGACGACCCGCATATAGTCGATCAAGAGCTTCACCTCTACCCGATCGTAGAATCTTGTGCCACCGATCATGCGGTAGGGCACACCCTCTCGGCCCAGGGCTGTCTCGATCACTCGCGAAAGCATAGCTGACCGCAATAGTATTGCAATGTCATTCAGCTGCACCAGTCCTCCAGTCAACGCCTGCATTCTCTTCACTTCTGCTACCATCCACTCGGCTTCGGCTGCGGCATAGGGCAGCTTTCGCAGTATTGGTCGCAGGCCAAAGGTATGCGTGGCTTGCAGCTTCTTTGGTGGCCGGGACTCGTCCTGCTCGATGATGTGCTGCGCCGCGTGTAGAATGGCGCCTGATGATCGGTAGTTGTCTTCTAGATTGATAGTGAGCGTGTCCGGCCACTGCTGCTTCATCCGGGACAGGTTCTTGATCTCCGCAGAACGGAAGCCGTAGATACTCTGATCAGGATCGCCGACGATGGTGATGACGTTGCGATGCTGCGCGAACAGTGCCATCAGGTCATACTGGATGTTGTTGGTGTCCTGATACTCGTCGATGAGCAGCGCTTCGACGTTCGCCACACACTGCGGCTGGGTTCGAAGCAACAGGCAGCACCGCAGCAGTAGATCATCATAATCCAGCAGATTGGAAGCTTTCAGTGTCTCCTCATAATCGCTGTACACTCGCGCAAACTCCTGTTGCTCCACATTCTTCGTCGTCGTTGCAAATTGTTCGGTGTCGATACCTTTCGCTTTCTGGGTCGAGATTCTGCCGCGAGCTTGACCATCATTGATCGTGAAGCCGTTCTTTTTGATGATGCGCTTCACAATGGCCTTACTGTCTGATGTGTCCGCGATTCCGAAGTCCTTGGACAGTCCAATGTGCTGGCCGTACTGCTTCAGATATCGCAGGGAGATGGAATGGAAGGTGCCCAGCTTGAGCTGCTTTGAGCATTCTTCACCGACGAACTTCGTGATGCGCTCCTTCATCTCGTTTGCCGCCTTTACCGTAAATGTGCACACAATGATGTTCCATGGCTTCAGTTGCCGCTCGGCGAGGAGCCAGGCTACGCGTGCCGTGAGCGTCTTCGTCTTGCCAGATCCTGGAGGAGCCAGCACTTGGACGACATCAGCGTCCGTGGTCACAGCTTCACGCTGGGCATCATTGAGATCAGACAGGAGTCCAGCGGCCATTGAAGAAGCATGACTTTTGGTTGATGTATGTAAAGAGCAACGCGAAGCGGCAAACGTCAGGAAACCACGCTAGAGACACGATTGCACGTGATACCAAGCCCGCGCTTGCAGACCTCACCTCATCACCATCGCAGCACCATCACCACCCGTCGAGCCCCGGGCGCCTTATCACCCGTCCGCCCTCGCGCCACAGAGCCTGCCTGCATCGTGTCGCCATGGCTCGCCACCATCATCACCGTCAGACCATCCCAGCTCACTTCAAGTCTTCTCACCAGCCGGCAGCATTACCCTGTCAATTGTCACGTTCCGTGCCAGTGGTGTTGATTCAGCTGTCCATGCCGGGCTCACTGGCCGCAGGGGACCTCGCAACGCGTGGCGACCGACGATACCGACCACGCGCCGAGCACAGTGACGCCCTCTCGGGATCGCCGTCTGCTTGCTGTCAACTGCCAACAGTGTCACAACAGCCATCCATGCCGGGCTGAATCAGCTCCGGGTGACCTCACAGCGCGCGGCGGCTGAAGATACCGCCCACACGCTGGAGCGCAGTGACGCCCTCTCGGGGTCGCCGGCTGCTTGCCGTCTCAATACAGCTGTCCATGCTGGGCTCGCCGGCCGCAGGGGACCTCGCAGCGCGGGATGTTTCTTGACGACATCCACACGCTGGAGCGCAGTGACGCCCGCTCGGGGTCGCCGGCTGCTTATTGTCTCGATGCAGCTGTCCATGCTGGGCTCATTGGCCGCAAGGGACCTCGCAGCACGTGGTAGCTGATGCCAGCCACGCGCTGGAGCGCAGTGATGCCCACTCGGGGTCGCCGTCTGCGAGCTGTCGATGTGCCGACCCACCTTGTCTTCTGACCCAGCTCGTGAAGGGCCTCTGCCGCGACAATTCTACTGGTCTGCAAGGCCGCCAAGTCCTGTTCACATCGGACTGGCTGGGTTGTGCGCGCGGATTGTGGCCACTACCGAGCTGCCGCAGATGATGGGCTGCAGCAGAGTTTCATGGTCGTCCACCGCGACGCAAGCGCATGGTGATGCGCTGCATTGAGTCGTCGAATGACGCTGTTGGCATATCCTGGCTGGGAAATCTGCGCCTCGATGGGCTATCGTTCGCGCCCTACTGATCTTGCTACTGGCCGGCTGGACTTCATGTGCTGATGATGCGGCATCGTGCAGCAAATGGCAGACTTGGCGCAGTACGGAGAGTGAGCTCATGGCGGAACGGCTGGAACGGGACCAGCAACTGGCTGCCGTCATGTCCGGTCCTGGTCGGCGTTGAGGTGATGGTGAAGCCTGGTCTGGGCGCAGGCGAAAGCGGGTCGTCTAGAGCCGTCGTGCCTACGGCTGCTGCTTCTTCAGCAAGATCATGGCGGAGTGGCCGTTGATTGGGCCGTCTCTCACACTCTCTGTGCTCGGATGCAGAGGCTCTTTGCCGGTGAGTGGCAGAGAGCCGTAATCGGCCAACTCAGTGACAGTGACACCACACTTGATCCCATGGGGCGAAGTTGCACTGCTACACCGACATATCGTGGGTCGGCACGCGTCATCAGGCCTATTCCAATAGAGTCCCTTGATTAGCTCCAAATGCTGGTAGCTGACGCCTCGTCGATACTGCGCGATGCGACGCAGTATGCTCGCGGACGTAGTGAGGAAGTCGTATCCAGTGGGGATCTCCGTACACTTGCTGCACCGGTCCCGAGCTGAGATGAGGTTGCCAAATCCAGAGCCCAGGATGCTGATTGCTTCGGCTGCGTGTGTGACCCTTGACCAGCTTCGCGCAGAGTCCGACAACTTCGCGAAGCGTGGCCAGATTCTCCCCAACTCCATAAGATCCGCGAAGCCGAAACCTTCCAGCTTCGGTGCGAAAGGGTGCCTGGTGATAGGCATCACCCACTGCTTCGGTTCGCTAGTCCTGCGTTGATGCGCTTGCATCTCGATCAATGTCTCGTAATACATGGTCACAAGATCTTCGAATCGGCGCTTGTCAGCCAGTACCTGACCGCCTCGATCTGACTCTTCGCCATGCAAATGCTTGTCAGCAGCCTCATCCTGCCCGGCTGGAGTTTCGCCATTCGTATTGTCATCGGGTATTTCCGCCGGGCAAATGCAGATGTTACGGTTTTGTGGGTTGCATAGAAGCTGGCGGGCAGTCTGCCGCCTGCCCTCGGAGATGTCTCTGTGCACAAAGCACTCTACCAGATTTGCAGAGTAACGATTCTTGGCAGGTGCTGCATGAGGCGACGACAAGTAGGCTCGCGCCATGTGCAACAGCGCATCGGCACCATCGAGAAGCCATGCACGCTTCTCGTCGGTATCGTAGAATACTACACGCATGGTCTCAGCGATCTCCATATTCCAGATGTAGCTGTCGGTCTTGGCAAACGTGAGTACAGTAACTTTGTTGCCCGGGCGAAGTGTCGTAGTAAGTGTCAGTATCTTGCTGAAGCCAACGGTGAGGCCTTCGAGGCCAAATTTCTTCTTGACGAAGTTGTCCACAGAGTATTCGATGCCGTAGTTGGCGTTAGCCGTTCCTGCACCGCCCGTATCAGCGACCATCTTACATGGCTATCTTCCCATCATCAAGCCCCTCGCTCAAAGACGAGGCACGTCGCATCTGACTCACCGGTCAGAACGTCTGCAGAATCCGTCCAACCTACAAAGTGCCTCGAGCCGTGTAATGCTTCCAAGTCAACCGTAACAGCCTGACCACAGCATTTCCGGGCCTCAGCGTAAGTGACGGGCCTGCAGTCTCCTCTTACAATATAGTGCCAACGAATCGACCTATCAGATCGCGCGACAGCCACCAGCATGGAGCAGAAACCTTTCAACATCAGCGTGCCGCCGTGCACTGTAGCCCAGGACGCCTTCGAGAGGGTAGTCATGAGACCGATTTCCATTTCGAGGCCCTTCTCGCCGTTGTACCGTCTTGATATCGGGTAGCCCTTTACGATCACAGGATTCCTGACAAGTCGTAACCAGCAATTCGTCTCCTGCGCCGGTGCGCTTGTGAGAGACGCCGGTTTTGACTCCGCTGTACTTTGCTTCTGGATGTCCGCAGCTTTGCTATGCACCGCCACAGGTGAAGATAGCTGCGACATCCGGTAGGTGATCAATGCTTCCGATGAAGTGGTCCATTCCAGCAGCGCTGAAATATACATGGGACTCTCGGCATCCGAGGACGCACGACAGGCTGCTCCCATCCAGGCCAGGACCTCGATGGCTTCGATGACAGCGACGAGACTGCCTACGAGCTCTGCGTAGAGCCTGCCATCTCGACAACTTAGCTCGAGGATGGTAGGATCTGCGCCAGTCGTCATCTTTGTTTCTGCGTCCCGTCAGCCTCCCGTAACGGTCGACAAGACACTGGAGAGCGTGGCCTCTCGAAATGATGACGGTAATGCGGACGACATACCTACTGCTGCATCTTCTACTTCCACGCGAATCACCTTCTCCACACATTCCAGTATCGTGCCACCGTACTTCGGCCAAGTCCTCTCAATGTAGTCTTTGCATCCCACTGCTTCGATATGGTCGCCGATGCCGTTGTAAGCTATGCTGTTGCCGATAGAAGCGCTGGTGTGATCGGCATCTCCATATTGCTGTTTGAGGAATGAGAGAGGGTCCCATTGGATGGCTACAGATACCTGCTTCGTCAACTCCAGCGGGGAGTCTAGTAGTTCGCGTCGTAAGGCACCATATTTTTGCCCGGTCTCCATTTCGCGAGGAAGGCGCCTTACCCGACTGAGCAGCCAGTGGAACTCTTCGCTCTCGACCAGGAAACTCCGCAGGTGATTCGTACGGTTCCTGCCTTCGAGATACTTGAGATCACGGTCTGACAGGCTTTTAATGTCGCTGGCTGTGTCAGCCACTAGATTCTGCAGGCCATAGATGATCGATGTCCACGAGCCAAGATCCGTCTTCTCTGCTCCAACATCAAGCGTTCGCTGCTCCAATCGTGCCAGCATTTGCTGTCGAGCGTACCGAGCAATGTTCCTGCCACTATTGCGTCAGTCGATCAAGAAGAACCTACAAAGTGTGATTATACCATAGGCAACTCACCTTATATGCTGCTCAATGAATGTGCAAGCATTCTGCTCGGCGTCGGATCGGGCTCGAAGTGAGAGCAGCCTTGAAAAGTCAAGAAGGACATCGGCCAAGGCTGTATGCTGATCGTCCGCGAGCTCGTTCGATGCTAGTTCATCCACTATCGCGATTGCAAAGTTCTGTGCGAGCTTTCTTTCACCAATCATGGTGTCCTTGACCCCACCGTCTCGATTGTCCATGGGGTCGATGCGTGCGTCGACTTTGTCGAGTGAGTCGCGATCAATATTTTCATGCTGCTTGTGCGAGTTTGGGGTATGCCCCGAGACTCCTGATTGCACACGCGGCCGTGGCTCACGCTTGATCTGCGCGCTACCGATCGGCACTAAATCTGGTGTGGCCAACGTCATCTTTTGAACCACAGGTCTCATGGCCGACAATGTCCCCGGATCTCTGCTGGCCTCGAGCTTGTTCGGCTTCGGCGCGCCAGGATGGGCTTTGTCCATATGGCGGCGGGGGCCGACGAGATTGTAGTACCGCTTCGATGCTTGCCCGCATATCTGGCAGTAGCACATCAGCCTGCGATGCTCGCTGTCCTGGTGGGTATTTAGATGTGCCGGGAAGAGAAAGCGCCGTCCACAGCTGTTGATCTCGCAGACGCAGGGATGCAGCTCATAAGGAATGTGACAGCGCTGATGCTTCCTAGTCTACGTCAGTATCTGACTGCGCCACTGCAAGGACTTGAGCGCCCTACCGGAGCTGTGATTCAGTGTGGAATCTTGATCGCAGCTGCCTGCATTGCGGAACTTCGCAAAAGAAGGCCTGGTCCCGCTTCTTATATGGATAGTCGGCGACCAGTGTCATAAGCGCAGCAGTCTTCCCGAGTTCCCTGACGTAGCATCAGAATTTAGAAGATCTCCGTACTGTATACATCTCACGGCACTCACTGCGAGAGCGAAGGCCACTCGGGATCCTCCACGCCCTTGTCGATGCGCTGGATTACGTCGCTTTCCGTGTGTGGAGATGCATGCATGCTAGAGGACATCGTCAGCGGAACACTCATCAATAGATTAAAAGTGCACGTACCGGAGCTGCTCCGGGCCTGGAAATGCTTTGAGTGAGGGTTGCCGCTTCTCACTGGTGTGCCCGCTCTGATACTGAGGCTGCGTTGAGCCAGAGCCCATGGGTAGATTCCACGGGGCATCTGGTACTTCGGAAAGGGTTGGTGTGCCGCTTGAAAACCAGGGAGAGTACTTCAGCGCGTCTGGAAGCTCTTCCTGGTCCGCGGCAACGATACTCCCAAACTGTTCGCCCACGAAGGCATACCGGTCGCCAGCGTCAGACTCTCGGTAGAGTCCTGGAGAGATCGAGTGCTGCGCGTGCAGTTCGGGCGACTCGCCGGCGACACCTCGCATGGAGCTAGCAGTCGCGGAACCCTGCTCGTGGGAATGGAGATTACCGGAGGACTCTCCCTGCTGCAGGCCATCGCGCCCGTGCGCTGGAACGGTGTGCTCCATACCATCTCCCAGCATGACGGGCAAGCTCCGCTTGCTCTCGACGCTGTTGGGATCCATATTCTGAGGTAGTTGTCGTAGTTTGAGTTCAGACCATGTGAAACTGTTGCCTGGATCTGGCAGTGCCGGGTTTGTGGATACAACCTCAAGCATGACACTGGTTTAGAGAGGAAGGCGAAGCTGAGGGCCTCGAGGCGCCTTGCGGTCGAAGTATCAGGCACACCGCGTGCGCGGAGATGTCCTTGACTTGCTCAGCTACCAGTTCGCCGACTGCATGTAGAGACCGCTGGATGGCGTCAGTATCTTATAGCACGCATCAAAGACTTGAAGGCTATGTGCACCAACCGGTGAAGGACGTGAGCTCTTGTGCTGAGATCAGTCACGGGGAGGTGAGCGGCATGCATGCTGCCTCGAGGCGGACGTGCAGCAAGGCTGAGATACAGCCAGCCAATAACGCAACCGCAATTGGAGATCACCCCATGTGGGGCACGATCTTCTCGGCAGTGCCCACGACTGCCTTGAGTAGTGCCGTCGGACGTTGCATTATTTGCTCCTTTCCCGTCACCACGAGGCTGCGTGATAGTTGATTCCATAGTCAAGCCGATCGACCCGTAAATCTGCGTGGAGGCTGCGAAAATCGACTTGATTCGCCTCGGTCAGGCTGTTCGTGACGAGCCAAAGTGGCTGCATGGCGTGTAGGGCAGAGTTTGGATAAGCACCGATGTCACAGCCAGCGGTGGCGGGCAGGGCAGCAGTGTTGACCTCTGGACTCGCCGTCGTGTTCTGGAGAAGATGGCGAGTCGATGCACGTTGGCAACTATCCCGCTGGCCGCCACATGATAGCCACTGACTTACCGCTGTTGCGATACGGACATAAGTATGGAGTCTACGATACATTATCAGTACCCCCGGCATCACATCACAAATCCTCGGCTCCATCCTATCAACGGCCTCAAGACTTGCTGTTGACGGCGAAGCCGGCAGGACGCCTAGTCGATGCCCACCTCGCCCCACCCCTTGACCCGCAGCCCCTTGCCACGTGGCGCCTCAATGACATTCGAGAACCTCCCAGTCCGCCCAGACCCCGAGTACGGCACCGTCGTGCCATCCTTATTCCGCACCCCACCGCCACTCTTACTATGCTTCCGCAGCTTCTTCCTCGCCACCATCACCGGCACCGAGCTCTTCGTCACCAGGTAATTGCTGAAGCTCCCGAGCAGCACGCCCTTGACCGCGCTGCGGCCCCGCGACCCGATGATGACGAGCGTGGGCATGATGAAGTCGATGACCTCGGTGATCATGTGCCGCGGGCTCTTGCAGTGGAAGACCTCGACCACCACGCGCACCTGCAGCCGCGTCTTGCGCAGCAGGTGGATGCACCGCTGCGTGACCTCCTCCGCTGCGCGCCTGCGCTCCGCATCCGCGGGGCTGGCCGGCACGCCGCGAGAGGCGCTGCGTGTGTCCCCACCACCGAGCGGACTCGGTCCAGTACCTGTGGCGGACACGCTGGTGGAGGGAAGCCCGTGCACGATCGCTGCGGTGTCTCGGACGCTGTCCGCGCCTTTGCCAATCTCAACGCCGCCGCCGCCTCCACCGCCGCCTGCGGATCCGGACTCCTCGTCCATGGCGTACACGCCGAGTAGAGTATCGCCGTCGCGTAGTACGGTGCCGATGGTCCATTCCAGCGCGTACTGCGACTCGGGGCTCATATCTGTCGCGACGAGGTAGACGCGCTGCCGTTTCCGGCCTTCTTCTGCTTGCTGCTGGAAGTAAGCATAGTCGCCGCGGATGACCTGGCGGATGGCGCGGTGGGCAGAGGCCGTGGAATGCACGGGAGAGATGTTCAGGGATAGCTTCTGCGCGGCGCGCAGCTCAGAGTGGGACTCGTCGTCGCTGCCAGCGAGGGGCGTGGAGATTCCGGAGGGTGGCGCGGCGTCGAAGGCCGTGCTGGGGTGGATCCGCTTCTTCTCCACGGGTGGCGTGACTTGAATCTTGGGGTCTTTGGCCAAGCTGAACTTGGACTGCCCTTTGGTTGGGTCGGGCTTGTAGGGTGGATCGAAGTTGGAGTCGGTGCTGCCTGATCGGAGGTTGATGGCTTTGCCCGAGGTTGTGCGGCCGGGTTCGGGACGCTTGCGTTCGCGACCCCGGGCGTTGTCATCGAGATCAGTATCGTTGTCGTTGTCGGCATCTGCATCGGCGTCCCCGTCGCTATCAGGGTGCTCGCGGCCGCGTGCATGTGGGTCTTCGTGGAGAGGCAGGTTGCTCTCCGAACCTTCGAGAGAGATATGTCGGTGATGATCGCCAGCCGGAGCAGGACTATTGTTTGTGCTGCGTGACCGGCGCGGATCACTGGGCCCAAGATCACCTGGCAAGGCCGATGGCGCAGGCGACTTTGGTCTGCGCGGGTCTTTCGAGCCGAGGTCGCCGGGGAGCTTCACTGGGCCTTTACCATAGACAGATGCCATTGCGCCGGTGGGTCGCCGGCGGTCTGGGATGAGGTTGCCAAGCTTGTCATGCCTGGGGCGAGCGGAGTAGTAGTCGGCGACTGCGTCATTTGCACTACTTGGGGGCGAAGCAGGCGGTGAAGTTGGCGCGGAAAGACTGGATGAGGAGTAGTTGCTGATGGCACTCGTAGGCGTGGTCGTATGCGTGGTTGCCGAGTTGATGTCCTTTCGGGCTCCCTCACTCGCCCATATCGAGGATCGAAAGGGCTGCGGTACTGGCGATGCTGGGTCCGGAGCCGCGTCCTTGTGAATCTGGTCCACAATGTGCTTTCGGTCTTCCATTGCCGCGTTAATGCTGCGCTTCGTGGTCTCGTGACTTGTTGAACCAGTTCCGTAGTCCGTCTGATGTCCCGGATCGTTCTAAGCGCGCGGTGTAGAAGACGTGCCACTGCTCAGAGTCCTTCACCAGCGATGTGCATACCAGAATGCGTTGCAGGGTAGGTCTTCCCGACGAATGGAATGCCTTCACAGACGAAAGGTGAAGTCGGACGTCAGTGCGGCTCGGCATCGTCACCGCCGAAACGACCACGTGCTGTCGCGCACGAGCTCCCCGCCAAGCTGGCCCCACCCTGCCGCCCGTCGCCGAAGCCCTGACGTGGCGCATGTCGGGGTGCATGGGAGCGCCCGAGGTGAACGGTTCAGCCGGCACCAGGGCGAACTCTCGCATCTGCCGCGCTGCAGGTGCGCGCACATGTTAGTCGCGAAGTCAAAGCTTCGACTTCAGTGTGTGTCGCCGCTGTGATTGGGCAGGAGGATCGCGGCCACGCCGGTACGGCAGAGAAGCCAGAGTATCGCAGCACACCACTTGGCCAAAAGAATAAGCTTACAGTCGCCCCGCAGGTCTGCAAATAGAGAGCATCATCACCGGCAGGCTCGAGCCGCTGGCTGTACCTGAGACGGTGGCGGTGCGGACGATGTAGCATTGCGAGTAGGACCTGAGACGGAATCGGGCAGGGCGTAGGTGCGAAAGTCCGACGCCTCTCACTACCATCTCCTCACTTCCCCCCACTCTCTTTGTGTCTATCTCCACCTCTTACCATCCCAGCAAAGATGACAGATCCACGCACAGGCTCAGCTTGGATACTCGGCGACAAGTTCACCCAGGTACATCACGCGTGATACGATCTCACCTGGTACGGACACTGACCTTCGGTTTCCTCCAGGTCTATCCTCATCTTGAATCCATCTCCGCCCTTTGGAACAAGAAGTGGAAGTTTCCCGCCGAGCGATCGCTGTACCCATTCCATGACGGCAAATACGAGGACTTCGCGCCCGTCTTTGAGAGTTTGATCGAGAAGGGCATCCATGATGGCTACAGTGAAGAGTACACCAAGGAGTTCCTCTCGACCGCCGAAGGTCTGGTGAAGAAGGCGGACGAGGCGCAGGACAACAAGACGAAGATCGAGCTGTACTTGCGAGCATGTGCCGTCTACCGCATTGCCCGCTTCCCATACATCAACAGCGACGTCAAGCGGGATGCGTATCAAGCGCAGAAGGACGCATACATCAAGGCGGCCAGCTTGTTCGAGACACCCATAGAAGACGTCTCCATCCCACACACAGCCGGCACAGAGACGGACGAAGGCAAAGACATCCCGCTCTACATCCGCGTACCCAAGTCCGCATCCAAGGACAAGCCAGTACCCTCCGTGATCCTGATGTGCGGCCTCGATGGCCACCGCCCAGACAACACCGTCCGCTCCGACGAGTTCCTCGCGCGTGGATGGGCCTCCGTCATCGTCGACATCCCCGGCACGGCCGACTGCCCCGCCGACCGCAAGGACGCCACATCCCCCGACCGTCTCTGGACCAGCATGCTCGACTGGATGGATGCGCAAGGTGTCTACGATATGAAGAAAGTCCTTTGCTGGGGCCTCTCCGCCGGCGCCCACAACGCCGTCCGCGCCGCACACACCCACGCCACGCGCCTCGCGGGCGCCGTCGGCCAGGGAGCCGGGACCGACCACTTCTTCAGCCGGCCCTGGCTCGAGAAGGCTAAGGACCACGAGTACCCCTGGACGGCCCTCCCCGCGCTCCGGGAGAAGTTCGGCTACGCCACCGAGGACGACTTCCTGGACAAGGCGCAAGACGATTTCTCGCTTGTGAAGCTCGGGGTGGTGGATAAGCCGAGCTGTAGGTTACTGCTGATTAATGGGACGCATGATGGGCTCATGCCGATCGAGGACAGCATGTTGATGATGGAGTACGGGACGCCGAAGGAGGCGCGCTTCTTCACGGGAATGTTGCATATGGGTTATCCGCCGGCGAACGGGAGCGTGTATCCTTGGATGGAGTCTGTGGTCGGCAGGACATGAAGGGGGTGGCGAAGGCGCGGGTGTACTAGTAGTTAGCAAGGCCTGTCGCGTTGTACATAACTTCTGTCACCGTCTCCCAAACCTCGAAGGGAGAGCTCAGCGCTACACTGAGTGTGGGTGCGAACACTGCCGAAAACACGCTAGCACGTGACTCGTTCCAGGATTTGGCTTCGGCGAACTTCACGCGCTGTAGACATCACCTCTTCAACTCCGCCAATGTCCCTTGTATCACTACATTACCTAACCTATGGCAGCTCTTGCATCTGTCGGCCACCGTGACGAGCTGCGGGGCGCTAGCATGGGATCCTGCACCGATAGCCCATTGGTCCACTGACTACAGCCTGACTGCAGCTATGCCTTGTGACTGCATCTAAGCCCCGACGAGGGACCCAGGGTAGTGCTGGCGGGGTTCATACTTCGTGAGTTAGAATCTCCTCATCATCATATCTCTTCTCTTTGATCATGCGGAAAAACCGCCACTGCTTGTGCGGCGCCCGACCTGCACAACTATGGCGGAGGTGGTGCTAGGCGTGGTGGCCAGCGGTGCGGGTCTGGCCTCGCTCGCCATGCAGCTCTTCGACAGCGCGAAGAAGCTGGAGAAATTCGTCGACACGCTCAAGCATGCTCCGGAAACGCTCACGGGCCTCATATTCGACCTCGAGACCTTGTCCTTGTCATTGCGAGAGCTTGAAGTCTCGCGGCAGGCAGCTGGGCACCATACCGCCGTGCTTGATCGCTGTATCGGACGATGCCAGACCAGTGCGGGCAAGATTCAGGCAATTGTCGACAAGCTGGAAGCGCTCATCAAGAACCACGGCCGTCATGGGAGGCTGTATCTCGCCTTCAAAGATCGCGAGATCAAGGAGCTCTTGGTAGATCTCGAGCACGCCAAAAGCTCCCTCGTGTTTGCACATCAGATGTACTTCGCCGAGGAAATCAAGCGGAAGATGGCACATCAGGGCAGCACTCTTACGACGCAGGCAGCGAATCAGGTGACCTTCGCGGATGAGCAGAGACAGAGGTGGCGAGACCAAGAGACCGTGCTTGCTGCGCACGCTGTAGATCACACCAGTTTTGCAGACGAGCAGCGGCGTAGATGGGAAGGACACAACGACACGCTGGCCTTGCATACCGCATCAATACACAGCATTCAACAGACAGGTATCATTCTCACACAGCAGGCGACGTCGTACGACAGCACTCTGGCGACGCACACCGCTTCTCTACAAGACATCCAGCAGACTGGGTTGTTACTCCTGCAGCAGCTTTGCCTCAAGAGCCCGGGATCAGCGCAAGCGCCGCCATCTGACAAGGCTATACTCCCAAGTCTCGGCACAGTGGAGAGATCGTCGGGTCTTAATCAACATAGACGCCCACCGTATCCCAAGAGATCGGGTCGTCCCATCGCCCGCTATCGCTTCAGCCTTCCACTATGGTTCTCCCAAAACGTTTGGTCGCTCAGTGCCGCCCGCTCAGCTGGCCTGTGGAATGTGACGCTGCAGGTGTACTGTTATGCGGACCAGCACACCAACATCATTCGGGCGTGTGAAGACGGGAATCTGATGAAGGTGCGAGTTCTCGTCTCGAGTGGTGAGGCAGCGGTGCGGACATGGACGAACTATGGATCCCCGTCTGGTTCGCTGAGACGCACGACCTTGTTGGAGGTAAGTGGATATCTCGCTACGATGCCGACGAGCATGACTGAATGCTCGAAGATTGCCGCAGACGGAGGCCACCTCGACCTTTGTCGCTTTCTTCTCCAGCACCTACATCTGGCGTCGGATGATGAGATGTTGACTTTGCCGTCGTTGCAAGAGAACCTCTACATCCTACGTCCGCAACTTCTGGTTGACACGGAGAAATGTCGTGAAAGACATTACGAGGCCTGGGGCCGCCTCTTGATTGAGGATTCGGGTATGTCTGTTGACATACCAGAAAGTCTACAAGTACGGGCAGAGGTGGAAGCGGGAAACATTCAATTGAAGTGGGTCAACTCGCCCACAGTGATTGACATCATTACGAGGAACCAAGTCCTTCCTTGGCAGCAAATACCAATCGAGGTAAGATTCAAGATAGCATCAGACAGGATGAGTTGTACTCCAAGGGTTCCGAGTCTAGCTCTGGTGATGCGGCTTCTAGGGGTTGAGCGCATTGACGAGATCATAGCGCATCTGAGTGGCACTGGGGGCCAAACGATTCTGCACTTAGCTGCCACTGGAGCCGCTGCGCACATGGTGCAGGGTGCTAAGTCTGCTGGCCGAACGGAACGCGATGCGCGCTTGTATGAGACCGCGCTGAATGCTTGGTTCGAGGTGGCGAAAGACGGCCTTCGTCATGGGGCCCAGGTCTCGCCCGCCGCGCCAGCTCTTGGGCTCACTCCGCTCATGCAAGGCGTGACAACTTTACGCAGATCAGCTCCGTGGCAACCGTACGCACTGTACAAGTTCCTTCTCCGGTGGACTCAAATGCTCCACGAACACGGCGTCGATCTGGAAAGGTACGGCGGAGAGGAGGACCGGCTGCTCGAGGCCTGGTCAGCAACCTCTCCGATGTCCGCGCTCTTGCCAAAGAAGATCATCCATGGGCCACACCCTAGAGATTGGGATCTAGAGTTCAGGAAGCACCTTGTCGTACCGATCTATCAACGAGATGACCCACCTGGGTCATGGCCCGGTACAGCGTACCTTCCAGCACACTTAGCATGGGAGCCCCGGGAACGTGAGAATGCGGAAGGCAAATGGAGGTACTCCCACGAAGCGACGATATGGTCGTCGCCGCTCAGCTTGAAGGAGACCATGCGTTGTGGTGGTCATCTACAACGTGGGATTCACAGCGAAGCATATGGGGCGGAGTGGTCGTTACTCGCACCTCTCGTGGACCGACATCAAGACGACAACGGCGCCGTCACGGCGCTTTGTGAGGGCTACTGGTCTGGCGTCTACCGGCCAAAGCAGGCTCGTCCGAGGTCTCGCAGTCAGCCGGTGAGCTCTCGCCCCAGGGAGCGAGAGCACTGGGTAGAGAACATGAGTCTCGCCCATCAGTGGTTGCCACCATTCCACCTCTGCGTTCTTGACGGGAAGCACAAGATCGGCTGCGTCGCAGCAGGTTTTGGTGGACTCGGCTATTCCCTCGACCGCGAGTTCGAGTATCACTGGACTTCCATCTTACTACGAGACTGTGTCTCTGGGATCCATGAGCCCGACGACATCGTGGCTAACGTGTTGAAGAGTAACATGTGGAAGTACTTGGAGGAGTCCCGGCACGCCGCGCGCCATGTTGATGAGCATTCGAGTCGTACGAGTGATGGATGGACGGCCGTCGAGCTGTTACAAAAACAGAGGCGCAGTACGGCAGTCAGCGAGCTTGATCGACGCCGCAACCAGTGGTCAGCAGACGTACCGATGGCAGTCGAGCCCTGACGTCCACCAGACCACCACTGGACATCATCAACACGGAGTACTGCACACGAAACAGGTCTGAGTAGGGTGCCATTGCTGGAGGACGAGGAGGATAGATCGCGCTGGAGTACCAAAGCGATGTGATGAGTTGCGGACGACTTGGGTTAGAGCTCTGCACCACGCTCGCTCAATTGCTGCCGACCCACAACGCTTCGCCATCATTCCCGAGCACCTCTCAATCGGACCCCGGTCGCTCAGTCATTCTCCACATCCTTGTCCTTGGCCCAAGACAAAGCGGCTATGTTCAGCAGACCCGTGGCTGTATTCGTCGCCCCAGCAGCTCAAAGGGACGCACGCACGGTAGCGGAAGTTGATCTTTGACCCACAAGCCGTTCTTCCTCCACCGTGGGTGGGCAGTCTCTCGAAGACCGCTACCCGGACCCAATGGCAAGCGCTTCTCGGACTCTATTTACTGCTCGCTTTGCGATCGCTTATTCAGACAACAAGCCAGCACTGTGCTCGCTCGAACGCTAACAACTCAACAAGGACCAGCGCCTCCCAGCATCTCCGACCACTTCAGTCGTCGTCCTCTTCCTTCCCCTTGCCCCCCTCCTTCCCCTCCTTACTCCGCCGCGCCTTCTGCAGCTCCTCCCGCACCTTCTCGTCCCCGGCCTCCCCGGCCTCATCCCACTCAACATCATACTCGTCCGCCACCATCTTGATCTCCCGCCGCAGCCGATTGCCCTCCTCCACCAGGCCCTCCCACTTCGTCACGTCGAACCCCTTCTTCTCATACAGCTGACCCTGCCGCCGCGACACGGTGAAGTTCATGGCGGAGCGGTACGAGACCTCGCGATTGTGGTAGAGGAACCAGGTGTAGCCCCCGATCAGCCCGCTGAGGCCGACGAGGTACGTGACGGGCTCCATGACGTCCCAGCCGAGATCCGTCTGGAAGGTCAGATAGTAGACCAGCCCCCACCAGCCCAGCAGGCCGGCGAAGCCGGACTGCGCGACGCGCTTCGCGCCCCGCTGGGCGAGGTCGTCGCACTCGCGCTTCACGTCGGCCATGTCGCTGATCTTGCCGGCGGTCTTGCGCAGGCGCATGCGGAGGTAGTAGGTCCGGTCTGCGAAGGAGGGGACGCCGACGTAGATGGGTTCCGGCGCGCCCTCGATGTCGACGGCGAATTCGGTGCCGCGGGCTGCGTCGCGGATGAAGTCGCCGATCTCGGTCGAGGGAGACCAGCGGACGAAGTCGGGGTGGGACGGATCGGCGGGCTCGTCTTTTGCGGACTTGGGATCACCTGCAGAGGCATGGCCGTGGAGCGGGAGTTTGGCGTCCTCGGCTTTTGCATCCGCGCTGATCTTACCGGTGCGCTCGACCTTGTCGCCTATGCGTGTTTCGTCTCCGTTCTCGAGACTGTAGGACTCGCCCGTTCCATCTTCGCTTCGCTCTTTTTCCTCTTCTTCCTTGACAGCCTGTGATGCGGGCTCGCCGCTCCCGATGTCTTCCTCCGTAGCATCCTGCGCACGAAACGTCACGGCAGGCGCCCGCTCACCCTTCTCCGTCGGGATCGTCGGCAGCTCGCTCTGGATCAGCCTCTCCAGATAGCTCAAAGGCTGCTGCGGGTGCACGAGTAGTGCCAAAGGCTCCACATCCTTTCGATCGGAGTTGCTGTCCCTCGTCGTCAACGGTAGAATCAACTTCAGCATCCGACTCGGCGTCGTGAGGAGTTTGCCCTTCGTCATGGCGCCCGCGGACCGATTGCGGGACACGGGCGGGACATCGCTGCCTTCGCGCATCCAGGGGGAGCGGACTTCCTTGTTCTTCGATTCGGCTTCGACTCGCTGGAAGTGGTCTTTCTCTGCTTGGCCGACATTCTGTGAGAGGTTGGCGGCGGATTGGTTGTAGTAATTATCCTCCACATTCTTGGTCTTGCCACAGTCTTCAGGAAGGTTGACGGCGCGGAACGGGGTGGTGCTGAGGTTGCGGTGGGAAAGCACACGACATTCGCTGCACGTCCATGCTTTGGGTCGAGCGGTGGATGCTGCTCGGGTGGCGAGCCGGGAGAGCAGGTGTTCCATGCTGGGAAGGCGAATGTCATGACATGGTCGTGTGTGGATGAGCAGAGACCGACAGACGACCGCGATAGGAGGCATCGGCCAAGAGAGACGCGCCGCGCGACCAAGGAAGCCCGAGTGCGATCGTCATTATTGCCCTGTGCACCACCGTGTCGCTGGACTGCCAGCTTGGGAGAGAAGATGCTCGGTGGAGATGAACAGCACTTGATCATACGGCCAAACAATACCTTACGACTTACCGAGATACATCGATTCGTACGTGTATATGTATGTAGGTTGTACGTACGAAGTGCTGCTCGGATGCCTCGTGTGCCTGACTCGTACACCTCGGCCAAGTAGACCCCGAAGCATCCCGACCGTGTCTTCAGACCGCACACCCCCATTGTCCATCAGTCGTTTCATTGTGTAGGCGCAGGGAGGCGGCGGAGCAGATATGAGCCATGTGAGTCGTCGCCGGAGACCGACGATCTAGACGCCCTCCTGACGCTCCCCAGGATCCATCCACACCCCCCATAGTCAGTCTCGCCGCGGGCGGTTTCGCCGGAGCAATCGAGGCCTTCGCCACCTACCCCTTCGAATTCGCCAAGACTCGCGTCCAGCTCCGCCAACAGAAAGGCGTCCCCACCCCCAAGAACCCATTCAAGGTCGTCGCGCAAGTCTACCGCACCGAAGGCCTGCCCGCCCTCTACAAGGGCTGCTCTACCCTCGTCATCGGGTCCGTGGGCAAAGATGGCATCCGCTTCCTCTCCTTCGACACGATCAAGAACGCCTTCAAGGACCCGGAAACCGGCACGCTGTCCCCCTTGAGGAACCTAGCAGCGGGCATGGCCTCCGGGGTCGTGGCGAGCGTGACGGCCGTCACCCCCACCGAACGCATCAAGACCGCCCTCATCGACGACGCGCGCACGGAGAAGCGGTACCGCAGCATGACGCACTGCATCAAGACCATTGTCCGCGAAGACGGCCTGCTGGGCCTCTACCGCGGGCTGGCCGGCACCACCCTCAAGCAGGCCGGCGCGACCGCCTTCCGCATGGGCACGTACAACATCCTCAAGGACTACGAGACCACGCGCCACATCCCGCAGACCACGCTGACGAACTTTGCAAATGGGAGTGTGGCGGGGATCGTGACGACGCTGACGACGCAGCCGTTCGATACGATCAAGACGCGGTGTCAGAGTTCGCGGGGCGCGAGCACGGTCGAGGCGTGCCGGAGCGTGGTGAAGGATTATGGGTGGAAGGGGTTCTGGAAGGGGACGACGATGAGGCTGGGTCGGACGGTTTTCTCGGGGGGCATCCTGTTCACGACTTATGAGTGGGCGGCGGCGATCCTGAATCCGCTGGTGCGGCCAGGGGTGATGGAGTTGAGGGAATAGCGTTTACCGTTGCTACTTGCAGTGGTGCGCCTGCCCCGCGCCGTTCTCCCGGGTGCGGCTGCCGGAGACAAGCTCTCTTGGAGAGGCGAGGCCATTGAACAGCGGCGCATTAATGGTACAGGTGGATGACTGGCGGCACATCCATTAGGATCCGGCTGTCAATCGCATTTCACGCGCAAGTGCACATGTAGACCGTTGATGAGGAGTATCCTCAGGACGAAGGTTCGAGGGTCAGTTGCCCATACCCCAGCTGGCTCCAGTTAAGATACGGAGTGCAGAAAACATGTGTATGCCTTGCTACCTAGCAATAGCGATATGCAACGGAGCACTGACAACAGGAGCACCCACCACCACCAATGCTGCAGTCGATGGCTCGTCAGAGGCAGTCGGCGAACGTTCTGGCTCCCACGGTGCCGCAAATGACGAGTATGCCCTGCGCGCACACGCGACCCGCAGTTGATGAAACGGATGCCCCTCTCCCGGCGAGTTTGCCTCGTCTTCGGCGAACCGAGCGCAGGTCGCCAGCCAGAGCAGGTCTTCCGGCGCAATCCAGACCTGGAATCTGCCGGCCTCCTCGACGGAGAACTCGTGCTGTTCGTACGCAGCGAGCATGAAGCTGGTGAGCATGAATCGGCCATCTGCCCCTGGCCGGACGACGAGGGCTAGTTTGCGTGGCGTTTGCGTGAGGATCCAGTCACCCGGGCTCATGCCGCCGTAACCGTTGGAAAGACCATAGGGTGAGTCTTCGGGTGGTTCGTCACACCACGTGCCATGGTGGTTTCTGGATTGACCAGGAGGCCGGACCCGGTACCCTCTCCACCACTCAAGGCTGGCATCAGTCTCCCGAAAGCGCGACATAGCAACTCGGGGCTCTTCGCCTCGAGCTCCGTGACATTGCTGAGCAGCGAGCCGCGCTGGCAGGCCATCATCTCGTCCGGTACACAGCGCCATATCCACCTCGTGCAGGCGGATGTCGAATGTGCGTACCAAGCGCTTCATCCAGCTCAGAGAAAGGAGCTCCGGTCCGGAGCTCGACCGCCCATGCGACACGATCTCTAGAGCAAGGTCGACCTTGGTCTTGCGATAGTCTGGGACCAGAGGTGTGCGGCCGTTCCAGTCAACCAGAGGGAGAACACCATAGACCTTGTCGCGCGGATCGTGGCACCGGAACAGTGCACTGTCCGAGAGGACGTCCTTGAGCGGCTTCAGAGGACTGAACACCTGTTGTGTTCGTGCGGGCCCGACAGTTGTGCGTTCGCGGGTCGAGGTGCTGGAATGAATACCTGCAAGTGTGATGTCCAGCACGAACCGGGCGGTCGCACTAGTAGGGGTAGACGTGTTCCACCTGCCGAGGGCCCAGTGCTTGGAGACCGAACTAGCTATTGCGTCGTCTTGATACATGTACCGTGAACTTTTAAGCAGAGCATCATGGAGAAGAGACACGCAGAGTAGGGACTGGCGATCAAACCCGCAGCACAGTGTCGCGCTCTCCCGCCGACCAAAAACTTCCTGCAGAATCCAGAGCCGCTCGAAATACGACCTGAGTAGAAGGAGCCGGAAACCTTCACCGAGGCGCCGGAGCTGCGCAGCGCCGTGAGATACAACCCATTGATTCGCTGCTGAGCAATACGTTGACTCATTCCACCAGCCATAGACTCTCTCGGCATCGGCATTCTCAGGACTCTGGGCAAGGCTCAGCACAGCCAAGTCGTAGTCTCCGAGAACACTCATGACGAACGCGCTGTCGTCGGCGTGAGCGCCAACGCAAACGAGAACGTGGCTTGCGCGACCAAAGATATTGCCCATCAACCGCACTTGACTCGTCTTCTCCTCCACATCGGCCTGGTTAATGCACACGGAGTCTATCCAGAAGTATCGAGACATCGCATGATGCCGGGCCTGCTGCAAAGCATATTCGCAATTCCGGCCGACACCAAGATACCGGCCGTTGACTACAATCTGGAATCGATCGCATGATTCTCCCCAGGTGTAGGAGATCGCATAATAGCAAGGCAAGTCCTCAAGGCATCCCACCAGAAGCCGGCACACGATCTGCTCATTCCCGTGTCCTGGCGCCAGGCTCAGCAAACGGATTGAGCCCTCTGGGTCGGCAAGTCGCTCGTATGCAAAGGCATCCAGCGTGCGACACCGGAATCTGTAGTAATTCGTGATCGAGACGCTATTTGGGGAGCTCGCAATTGGCTTCCGGGATGCCCACATGGCCGCGGAGAAGTGGTGTGTAGCAGAAGCGGCGGAAGAGTAATAGCCCAAGACTTCATGTTGGTGTGCGCCTTTGCTGCGCCCCACCTCTACACTTCTTGGAGTAGATGGAATCGGTACAACGCACAGCCTCGTCCTTATCAGGGTAGAAACGTTGTACATGCACGTACACCTCATGTCTGCCTCTTCCCCACGCCAAGAGACCGCAAGGCTGGAAGGGCTATGGCGCATGCATTGCATCCATACATCCACGGACATGGACGGCGCCCTCAGTTCAAGGCTCTTGTTGTCCATCAGCTGCGAATCGGCACGTTCTGCCAGTTGGTATGGTCATCATCTCATTCGTCACCACCGCCAACCTCGATCCCCGTCCTCGGCCTCGCCTTGTTCAGCCCCTCAAGCAGCATACACGCCTTGCACACGGCCTGCGAAGACAGATAGCCGCAGCGCTCGCACTGCCCAAGCCGCTGCCGCGGAGCTGCGGCATCGCGGCACGCCTTGCGGCCGGACTTCTTCTCCTGCTTGGTGCGAATGGGCAATGCCGTGGCCTGGTGCGTGTGTCTATCGCGATCTTGCCCGGCTGCTTCAATGTACATAGTGGTGGCATGCGGATTTTGCTTGTTCTCCGACTCCGTCTTCTGCTCGGTGGCGAGAGGTACCGCACTGGTGTGAGGCGTATGTCTATCGTGGTCTTGGCCGGCTGCCTCGGAGACCGACGCGTCTCTGTCACGACGCTGACCATTGGGGGTTGACTTAGCTGGCTGCTTGATCTCCGTCTCCAAGCCGTCCTGCTCCGCCCGCTCGTCTCGCTGCAGCTCCCTCTCCATCTGCGCCATCTCACCACCAGTCTCGTTGCTGTTGCTACAGCCACCGGCCGCTTCTGCATCGTCCGCATCCTGCAGGACTTTGCCAGTATCCTGCCTCCCACTGGCAGCCTTCGTCTTCCCACCTGCGTCTGGTACCAGCTTAGCCATGTCGATCCCTGATCGCACGACATCCAAGATGCTCTCCGGCCTTATGCGTTCTAGGTTCTTGATCAACGTCCGCGCCGAGCCCCGAAACGCCTCGGGGCTGTAGATGCACTCGGTGCTGAAGTAGTCGAGCTTCTTGTAATGCGCGTACATCACGATCTCCTTCTCATACGCGTACATCAGCGGCTTACTGCGCTTCACATTCGTGAACGCCACCTTGCCCTGCCCTTCAACCCGCTGTGCCGAAGGCGTGCTCGTCACGATACTCGTCGCCCGGCTCAGCCGCGGCAGATCGCCCCGCAGCAGGTTCATGAGCACCGTCTCCGCCACATCGTCCGCGTTGTGCCCCGTCACCACGTGGCCCACGCCCAGCATCGCGGCGCCGCGGTCGAGCGCCTGCCGGCGGAAGACGCCGCAGTAGGTGCAGTTCCCCCTCTTGCCGATCTGCGCCACGACCTGGTCCATGGACCACCCGTACAGCTCCTCATAGCTCACGATCGTGAGCGGCAGGGCCAGCTCGGCGCTGTTGCGCTTCACGGCTTCCAGGCTGTGGTCGCGGTAGCCGGTGATCCCTTCGTCGATCGATAGCAGGACGAGGTCCAGGCCCCAGGCATGGCGGTCGTTGAGGGTCTTGAGGACCGAGGCGAGGACCGTGCTGTCTTTGCCGCCGGAGGCGCCGATCGCTATGCGTTCCCCGGGCTGGAAGAGGTTTGCGCAGGTGATGGTCTCGGCGGTCTCAGCCTCGAATGTGCTGATGAAGCAGGGCGCGCAGATGCGGGCATGGTTCTTCGGTCGTTGGATCTGAGCGCGGGCGTTGTTGCAGAGCTGGCATGTGTGTGCTGGCATGGCTGTGTTGCCGTAGAGAGTCGCATAATTTGGGGCAGGAAGTGGGAGGCGGGGCGACTGGTGGCAGACGTTCAGCGGCGACAACCGCATTCACAACGCATGAAAGCATTGGAAAAGGATCTAGACACGGAAGAGGCAAAGGTGCGATCTGAGAAGTGGCTATTCGACCTCACTAGATCTACGGCTCACTACCCTCCACCGACCACCCAAGCCCACCCAAAGCGCCACCGCAATGCCATGGTATAATGCTACGCTCCCCATCAAGACATGCTCAAGCCAGCCTGCGCACGTCGTCATTCTCATCAAGTCATCGCCGTTGCCTGTAGCCCCAAGCCCAAGATGACCGTCTATTAGTATCCCATATCCGAAGCCAGCGTCAAGCTGTTCGGCGGCGATGATGAAGCCGCAAACTCTCAGAATGCTGACGCGTTCAGTTGCGCGCGGCTCATGGTGGGCAGGAAGCGGCTGAAGATGTTGCCGGACTTCTGCTTCTTGAGCCGCTGCTGCTCGCTGGTCTGGTCGAGCGGGAGGGCGTACGGCAGCGCCGCGATGCTGACGGCCGGCTGCTTGGTGGCGGGGATGTGCACCATGGTCGGCACCTGGTGGCTGTCGTACTGCTGGATCTGGATCGGCCGCTCCTCGCAGACGGTGTCGATGTACGAGGAGGCGATGCTGGCGGGCGAGGACGAGGAGTACGAGTCGGCGGAGGACTGCGAGGCCGACGAGCGGCTGCGGGTGGGCGGCGACAGCGATGGTGTCCGGGACGGCGCCCGTGATGAGCTGGTCGAGGGCGCGGTGTAGTATGTCGGACGGTAGGCGTACTGATCGTGGTACGACCGAGGCGACTCGTGGTATTGCGCGGCTTCCATCGCTGCTCGGTGTTGTTGCTCGGCGACGATCTCAATCTCGCGCTGCTGTTGAAGCGCGGCCATCTCATCGCGAAGACGCTGCTTCTCCGCGCAGTGCATCTGCCACTCTCGGATCGGTGCTAGGAAGGGCTCGAAGTGGTAGTAGAGATCGTGCTCGGTGACTCTGAGATCCCAGTCGAGCAGGCCAAGGAGCTGCTTCTCCATGAGGTTGACCTCAGTCAGGCTGAAGCCAAAGCTGTCGAAGCCGCTGACGGCGGTGTAGCGCGCCCAGTGCTTGTTCTTGGGCGACGAGTCGTTGAGGTTCTTGGCTGCCAGGATGAGTGCGGCCAGGAAGATGCGGTGGGAGGTGCACTTCATGCCCTTGGCCACAGGAGGCAGTCGCTGCTGGAGCCTGCCGAGGTAGACGAGCGAGGTCATCAACGTTGGGACTTGGACGTGCGATTGCTCAACGAGTGTGCTGATGAAGAGTTCCAGCGAGGGGAGGGGCGGCTCGAAGTATGACGAGCCCGCATACTGTGGCGGCGTGGTCGGTGGTGTGGGCGGGAGGGTCTTGTCGTGCAACATCTGACCTTCGCAGCGGATGACTTGCGCGGCCTTGAGTGCAAGGTATGAGACCATCTCCCGCGAAACCGGCATGTAGACGAAGTGGTCGAGAGCAGCGGCGTTCTGAGCCGTGGTGGGGATGCAGTAAGCCATGATTGGCGGTATCGTTGGTATGTCGATCGTGCTCGTTGGTGTTGTTGGTTGGTCGAATCGTGTTCGTGAACAGCGTCGCCGACGGCGAGGAGTGTATCAATGTATTCCTCTTGAGGTGTCGTATTGTCGTAGTGACAATAGCAGTGCGGTCCAGGTGGCCCAAAATATGAATTGGCCAACAATAGGCTTCTCGAGCGAGCCAGGTGATTTTCGAAGGGTCGGAGCGGGACAATAGCAGTATTAGCGGACAATAGAGTTGCTGCCTGGCAAAGCTCGAATGACCGGTATTAGGCGATGTGATCTAGATGGTGCGATTCGATATCGTGCGGTGACGGCGACCTTGCTCGTGAGCTGTCCAGCTGACGCTCTGTTTCCAGACAAGCGATCGAGGGAAGAAGCAGTCGAGCGAAGGGATTAACTTTGGGGGGCGACTTTCCGACCAGCGGACAAGTGCGACAGATGTATCGTGTCTCGAAGTGGCGGTCTCGCAGACTGCACCGAAGGGGTGCTGTGGTACGGCGGGGCACAGAAGGCTTTTTGACTGAGACGGCGTCCTGCAGATCGATGGACCGGGGGTCGATGAGGTCGTTTAGTGAGTGTGTGTGTCGGATTAAGTGGCTGTCCAGACAGTGTACGGTCGATGGTGGGATGAGTCGAGAGTCTCTCCTGGAGCCAGCAGGCACCTACTTCTTATGTTCCCTTGCACCTGCCTCGCGGCAAGGCAGTGGTCCAAGGAGTCGTTTTGCAGCGCTGGTAGCGGAATGGATTGAGGGGCGCTGATTGGATCCCGCGTTTAGTGGACCCCGCCCGATGCGCAAGCTAATGCGATGCAGCCGCCTTCGCAGGGGTTCTCACGCCCGTTACAGGGCGTTTCAGAAGTTTGCGTGTATTAGATCCAGAAGCCACGGGCGGCGATGAATCTCGTGGTCCAACGAATGCCCCTACGCGCTGGGCCGTGTTGCAGCGGTGGACGGGGAGCTTCTCGTAGCGCACCAGCGACGTGAGCACGGGAGCTGCAACGGCCCGCCCGCTGCGTTTCGCGGAATCGTCCAGCAAGCCCGCCTTGCCTGCGCGGTCTCGATGTGCGCCCTGTCTTGCGGACAAAGGATGCGGGAGCCAGGTGGATGGGCGCGATGGTGGGGCGAGAATGAGCTGTACCTCTGCCGCTCCGCGCCTTGTGACACTGTGAGGCTTCGAAGGGGCGTTGATGGATGCCCAAAAGAGTGCTGTCTCGTGGATGCTGGTGTGAGATGATTCTGTGGGCGACTGGTACTGCGTGACTTGAACTGGGAGTGATGCGGAACTATAACGTGGCGTGTGGTTGTGGTTCCATGACTGACTCCCGCCACATGCTATACATACTGGCTTGACCATGCGCACATATCGCGCTGATCTGCGATGGCTGTGTTCACCGTGGCGTGCGTGGCCAGGATTGGTATGCGGGCCATTGCCACGCCAGCCATCGTGCCGTCGGAGATGGGACACGTCGCAATGCAGAAACCGGTAGTGGCCCGGAGGTGACATGCACATCGAGCAAGCTGATGCGAGCGGTATGGCCGTCTGCCAGCAAATGGATCGCCATAACGCGGGCGATAACCTGGCGCGTCGTGGCTGTGTGCAGGAGAGTGGAAGCGGACAGGGAAACGGCACCTCAGCCTTCGAGAAGATCGCGGCTCGGCCCTCGGCCATCGCTAGCGCCGCGTCATCTGGCCTATGAAATCGACCTCACTTCTCAAACATCACCACACGCGAAACTTGCTCTCTGGTCAAGCACCACGCGTCGCCCTACGCTTGCCTGTGCACCCTGGCGATCCACTGTACGGCTATCTCTCCGTCCGACGACAACTCATCTGCCCGCCGCGACCAATGGCGTAGTACTTGTAAGATTTCGGCTTCCGTGCAGTGCCTGTTCCTGTATAATAATCAGGGGAAGCGATCTACTGTAGAGCCAGCTTTCTGTCGCGGGCCAAAAGCCCGATACGGCCATCCCCGACATTGCGATCTTGTAAAGATATATGTAGCGGCCTGGGTACTTGTCGAAAGCCCTGTCAAGCCGCACTCGTGACAGACGTGTAAGTAATTGCCAAAATGACCCCAGTGCACTCGCACTATCCTCGAAGTCGTCTCGCATAATGCACGTACGTGTCGACAGTAGGTGCCGGGCAATCGAAAAGCTTGACGCATTCATGCGCGTGTAGCATATCTCAATCGAATAGCCGCGGAAGTCATGGTCGAAGCTGAAACAGCCGCCGTCATGGGCTGTAGTCCTTCACTCCTACATCGAGTGGACGCACATGTTCAGACGTATCGGCATCCAGTGCTTGCCGTCTGATCAATGCAGACCTGCTACAATCACTACCGACTGCGACACAAACGATGAAGCTGGACACGTGAGGGATGTATTTACGGTGATGGTCCTGGGCGCTTCGCTCGACGGCATTGAGCCCTGGTCCACGAGCGTGTTCGATGGTAATGTACCGCGCTGAGCAATGAGCATCGGTACTTGCGAGCCACTTGTGTGTATTTCACACTCATTCGACACCCAGCCCCAACAGCACCAAGAGCGCCACGTTCATGATCACCACCACGCTCCACACCAGCACCGCCACCGTGGCCGTGACCCAATGATTCCGCATCTGCACCACTGAGCCACCGCTGCCCGCGCCTTGCTCTCCATCACGATGCTGCCCCTGCCCCTGCCCGGGCCCAGCAACGCCGACGGCCATGTACTTCGCCCGACACGTGAACCAAATCAAAGGCGCACTGACGAACGGCAGGATGACGCTCAGCGCCACCTGACTGCCCTCCAGCGCCCGACTGAGGCCCTCCGCGCCCACGGCACCGGCGATGATGATCGAGGGCGTGATCGAGATCGATCGCGTCATCAGCCGGCGCACCCACGGCTTCACCGCCCAGCGCAGTTGGCCTTCACTCACCATCTGGCCCGCGATCGTGCAGACGATGCCCGCGGAGGTGCCGGACAGGAGCAAGGCGAGGGCGAAGATGGTCCCGGCCGCGGGCGCCAGAGTCGTGGAGAGCAGATGGTAGATGCCGAAGAGATCCGCGTTGGCGGCCGCGTCACCGAGATTGTGCAGCGAGGCGCCGGCGACGATGAGGATGGCGCTGTTGACGAAGAGGGCGAAGGTGAAGAGGCTGATGGCCAGCTCGGCGATGGAGTAGGACATGCAGGCCTTGATCGCGGGGAGGGAGGGACGGTACTTTTCGTTGGCGTCGGTGGTGTCGTCGTGGTACTGGTGTGGCGCCCGAGATAGGGCACCATCTGCTGCGCGTTCCCGGCTCTCTTTCGCCCTCTGGTCCAGATCAAATTCCTGCAATCGCGCCTGGATGATGCCACTCCCGAGGTAGAGACTATGCGGCATGACCGTCGCGCCCAAGATCCCGCACGCCTGATACAATCCCTTCCCTTGCACGAGTGCCCGACTCGGCAAAAAGCCATGAAAGACATCCCCAACCTTCGTATCCTTGATCAAGCTCAGCTGGAAGCAGAAGCACACCACGACGCCCAATACCAAAAGCATAACGAAGAATTCAAACGCCCTCAGCGCCCGCATGTTCTGCGTATCCGACCGGTAGAACAAGAGGATGAAGAGCACATCCACGATGCTGATCGCGCAGCCCGCCACCAACGGTATCCGGCCCCTACTCAACAGGTACAACGCGATCGCCGTCCCGATCACCTCCGCAATATCTGTCGCTATGATCGCCGCTTCCGCAAACACGTACAGCGTGTAGTTCAGCCACGGTGGCATGTGCGCGCGACACATCTCCGCCAGATTCAAGCCGGTCACGGTCCCGAGCTTGATGCAGAGAGATTGCAGGAAGATGGCGAAGAGGTTGGAAAGCAGGACCATGAAGAGGAGCTTGAAGCGGAAGGTGGCGCCGGCGGCAACGTCGGTGGCGTAGTTGCCCGGGTCGATGTAGGCGACGCTGATGAGGAAGCCGGGGCCGATGAACTTGGTGTACTTCATGAGGATACGGGTGAGTTTGCGGGGCCAGCGGGCGTAGAAGGGAAGGACGGAGTCGTGGGATGACGGGGCCTCCGTGACGTGCATTGTGCCGTCCAGCATGGCACTCCTGGTCCCTCCTGCCCGCTCATCGCTGCTACCCTTCACGCCGGACGTCCGCAGTTGTGGCTTCGTGCCTTGCTCTTGCGGCTGCGGCTGCAATGCCACCAGCTCCACCTCGCTGTCATCCTGATCCCGTAACCGGTGATCTCGCTGTAGTCTTGCATTCGCTATCCGGCTGAGGTCGCTGCGTGTGGTGGTGTCGCCGTTCAGGGCGTCGGGACTCTGATTCCAATCGTCTGGGACGTCGGGGTCGGTCTTGGAGGGGCAGTTCATTGTCGTCGTTGACGGGGTTCCGCGATGCCCATCCGGATGGGTCGTGGTAGGTCAGTAGGGGCGTGGGACGGTGGAGTACCAGGTCAGTGGCGTGGTGAGGGCGGTGTACCTCGGCGGGGTGATGTGTGTGCGGAGAGAGGACGAGAATGATGATTGTGACGCGCCTACCTTCCCTCGACTCCGATCTGGCCCGATCTATGTCTGGATCTCACCTAAGGTAAGAGCGCTTGACCGCGGGCCTGCGCCATGATTGACTGCCGCTGCCTGCATACGAGAAGATGCGATCAGATGATAGCTCCGAGACTTGGACAGACTTCCGGGCGCGGAGATGGGGTTGTAGGGGTGAAGATGCTTGGACGAATGGCGCTCGTCGAAAGAGCATGACCGAGGCTGCCAAGGCCTTTGAGCTTGGACTTGATTTCGCGTTCGACGCGCTTCGCAGCTGTTTGAGCTGTGATGCAACCACATCAAAGGGCGATGACGGACTGGCCGGACTCAGTGACGATGGAGAACATTGAAAGGGCTCTCATCCAGGAGCACATGGACGAGGAAGAGGACGACGAGGAGGAGGACGATGAGGACTTCTACGACGAGGACGATGACGCGAAAGCCGGAGCGGTAGATGGCGAAAGTGTAGGTTCACACTGGAGGGTGCGAGAAGGGTGGGATCAGCTGACTTCCATTCACTGA
Organism: Teratosphaeriaceae sp. CCFEE 6253; assembly: GCA_033119285.1. Classification (NCBI taxonomy): domain Eukaryota; kingdom Fungi; phylum Ascomycota; class Dothideomycetes; order Mycosphaerellales; family Teratosphaeriaceae; species Teratosphaeriaceae sp. CCFEE 6253. The sequence continues at coordinate 12,991 of JAWDJV010000024.1, read as the reverse complement.
TATAGGACGCCGATGCGAGTGATCTGCTAAGTAGTCTGATGCCGGCGGAAGATGAGAGACCGGTGGTGAAGCTCCCGCAGGTGCAAACGCAACCGCCGCAACGTGAGCCGGACATGAGTGCGGAGCAGAAGAGAGCCGAGAACCAGCGCAAAGCCGAGTTGCTCAGGGCGCAGTTGATGGCTAAGCGCCAGAACACGCCGATGAAGGTGGCAGCGCCGGCGAAGCTGTCACCCGTTGTCGTACAACTGCCTCCGAAGCCAGCCACGCCCGTGCCGAGTGAGTCGAAAAAGACTGCGAGCGACGTCTTTCAATTCGGAAGCGAGAGCCGTGCTATAGAGGACCAGTCGACTGGGGTCAACGGCGATTCGATCAGTCTGGAGACCATGATTGACGATGCGAAGCGCGCTGCTGAGGCCAAGAAGAGCCAGCAAGCAGCAACGGTGCAGAACAACGAGCACACGGACTCCAAAGCACCTGCGCCCATCAACGCCGTGAAGCCCATCACTCCTGCTCCACCCGTCGAGCCGTCAAAGGCGCCGGCGCAGCAGCAGCGTGCACCAGTACAAGTCCATCAGGCGTCCACAATGATGACTAACACTCCAGCTGCAAAGGTGCAAACTCCAACAGAACTAACCAGCAGCTATTACTCTGACCTGGCCGCCTGGCTAGAGTTCACAGGCTACCACGATGTCGCCTACCGCTCCAGCAAATTGCAGAAGCACAAGGCGCGCAAAGTCTTGGAAGCCGAAGCGGCCAAGATCCAGGAGCAGCTCGATCGCCTGTTGCGTGAGGAAGAGGCCGAGATGCTGGCGCTGCGCACGTCCACTGCGCATTCCATGCCTGCTCCGCAGACGGCACCGGAGCTGCCTTCTACCATGCCGGTGACCGACGACGCCGCGCTGCTCGTGCAAGTCGGGAAGGGTATCATGACGAACGGCACCAAACGTCCACACTCGCCCGCGCCTCTTGAGCGCAATAGCCGTCGGCGTGATGAGCAGCCCGCCGCGAACGGGTTTCGCATCCGCGGCGCAAACATCTCCCCCTCCTCGCCTGTGCCGCGAGACGGCGATCTCGAGCGCAGGATCAGCTACCCGGAGCCCCGTCGCCGCTCAGACGCCACGCTCACGCACACGCCGCTGCAGAGCCGCGATCCGAGCCTCGAACGTCGGCAGTCGTACTATAGACGCGATGGCGAGCGAGGCGGCATGGGCGCGGCGCCGAGGGCGTTGGACTACGATGGCTATGGGTCGCGCGACCACAGCCGTGATGGGAGGCCCCTGCCGAGTGAGTACCGGCCTGCTGGGCGCGGTAGTGGAGCCGCGTATAGAGGCCGTGGAGCACATCAGGGCCGGAACTACAGCGAGTCGTATCGTGGCGGGGGACAGACGCAGGCGGGTGGGAGGAGAGATCTCCTGCATTAGGCCCGGGCTCTGGGGCGCGGTGGGTCGGTTTGTGGTCTCGCGCTCGGCGTGCCTGGGAGCACCGGCGAGGAGTCTAGCAAGAAGCCACTGGAATGGTCTGGTGATTGCGGATGTTGCATTCCTTCGGACTGGACGTGGCGTGGACGTGTAAGAATACTGGAGCTCGGAGGGCAGCTTCTTGTACCACTATCACACGATTCTCGTCATTACCTGTGTGCCATCATATAGTCACCAATTTGCGCGGGGCCTGTTATCACGAGCCCGGTCTCGAAAGCCGTCTGTCAACACCGCATTTTTGAGTAATGCGAGTGCGCATCGTTATCAGGCATGACCCTCAAGACTCCAGTCCTGAGCAGACGGACGGTAGGCCGGCCGACGTAGCACCACTGACTGTCTCGCGGAAGGCAGCCCAGTGCTGCACGTGTCAGTGGCACCTCAGCGGCACTTCAGCGGTGACGCTGTGCGAGCGTCGCCAGCAGGCGCCGAGATCGATGCAATCCGGACTGCGTTGAAGAAGAAATTACCATTTGCGAGCTCGTGCGGAGGTAGTGTGCGCGCTATTGACCCGCAGCGTAGGGAGGCACTGCGGCGAGCGTAGGCGGATCCTGCTTGGGGCAGGCTGGTGAGGAGATCCTCTGGTTACTCACGGACTGTCAACATGACCACAACGTTGAGCGCTAAGAGATGATTGCAGAGTCGAGTACCGTCAGTCAGATACATGATTCGACTGCGGCTTGTCCTTGCCGGCTCGCAGGCTTTGTCCATCGATACACCTTCTGTCGATCAAGATACGTTCATGCTGGCAAAGTCTAACTTGTTGGCCATGATGGTCCGCCCACCCGGCCTAGAGGCCCAGCCAAGCTGCAGAAATGATGGGTAAGTCATGGACTCACCCTTGCCCTCACTGTCCTCAGGCCAGATCGAGAAGCGAGCAGCACAATCTGGTACATTTCGTGCAGATGCCAGCAGCATTCGGTTCAGCAGCATCGCCACATGTTTGAGTGTTTTGATGCATATTGTTTGTGGTTCAACGTCCAGCGGTTTAACATTGGAGAGGAAACCCAAAGTGGTCATTGATGAGGTGAGGTCTCGGGCGGAGAATTTGTAAGCCTCAGGCTGCAGTGCATGACTCGAGCGTCAATCGCCGTCTTTCGATGTCCAGATCCACCACTTCCTCCTCAATTCAAGCGCAAGCAAGCGCAAAGATGAACGACACTCTGAAGCGGAAGCATGAGGGCGCCCATGGCCCGCACAAAGCGCCCAAGCTTGGCGGAGGCGGGGGCGCAAAGATGTCGATCGCGCAGAAAATGATGGCCAAGATGGGTTACAAGGAGGGTGTGGGGCTTGGTAAGGAAGGAGAGGGTATCGTCAACCCGATCGAGGTCAAGCTACGACCACAGGGTGCCGGCGTGGGTGCTGTGAAGGAGCGCACGGAGCAGTACAAGCAGGAGCAACGGCGCGCTGCCGAGCGGAGAGGCGAGGAGTATGAAGGCAGCAGTGGGGAGGAGCGCAAGGCGCGGCGAGAGCGAAAGAAGAAGGTACTCGGCGACGCAGGTACTGGCAGTGGCGCTAACACGCCGGGTGGGACGAGGAAGCGGAAGACGAAGTACCAAACCGCGGCGGATGTCCAGGCTGCGGCACCCGGGCTGGATGTACCGGCGCAGATGCTACACTCGCTAGTAGATGCGACAGGAGCACAGAGCAAGCTTCTCACTAACTTCAGCGGGCTTATGACTCCAGCGAGCGCACCTGTAGACTCCGAAGCGGAGAAGATAGCGAAGCGGGAAAGGCTGGAGCTCGAAGCATTCATTGAAGCTTGGCATGGGATCCAGGAGCAGAAGATCTACGTCGAGGAACACCAAGGGCAGCATCAGGTCGAAATCGAGCACGAAAGAGATGAGCTGGAGAAGCTGCAGAGTATTGCCGAAGCAGTAGAGAGCCTGGAGTTGAGCAAGCCGACCGGCACTGCAACGATGAATGGAACAATATCTACCGGCTGGGAAAGCATTTTGGAGACTCTGGAGAAGCTGCAGACGGAGCACAAGCACGACATCGAGCGTTACGGCTTGTCAGAGGCTGCTGTCGGAGCTATCGCACCAGCGTTCAAGCAGCACATGTCCAGCTGGGAGCCCCTTGAGCAGCCAGATCTATTGGTGAACGACTTGCTGCGAATTCGGGCGATTCTGGGGCTGCAGACACAGGGCGAAGTAGCGCCATTCAACGGCCACACGGCCCTCGACGAAGCGTACGGTAAATCAAGGCGTCAGAAGTCGACTTCACCATACGAATCGCTCATCTACACTGTCTGGCTACCCAAAATCAGAACATCCGTCATGAAGTGGGATGCTCTGGACCACAACTCACTGCTACCGCTTGTGGATGCTTGGCGGCCGCTTCTCCCACCCTTTGTCTACAGCCACTTGATCGATCAGCTTATCGTACCGAAGCTCCTGGCAGGCTTACAGGCATGGGATCCGCGGAAACGGAATCATCACCACAAGACCGCCAGTGCCAAGCATGCGCAGCCTCACAGCTACATCTTTCCATGGCTCCCATACCTGCCGCCTTATCAGCTTGACCCGAAGGCTTCAGATGGCCTTCTGGTCGACGTCAAACGGAGACTCCGACAAGTGCTCGACGGGTGGGACATCGCGATTGGTGTCTTGCCTGGCCTCACTGAGTGGCGCGAGCTACTGCGGTCCGAGTTGGATCATGTACTGGTTCGGCATCTGCTCCCCAGGCTCTCGCTGTACCTATCTACATCCTTCGATATCGATCCTTCCGATCAAGACCTCACACCGCTGGAGAATGCATTGAAGTGGCAGAGCGTTTTCAAGCCAGACATTCTCGCACGCCTGCTCATCGCGGAGTTCTTCCCGAAATGGCTCTCCACACTGCACCTGTGGCTTACGACCGAGGACGCCAACCTGGAAGAGATCGGGCAATGGTTCACCTGGTGGAAGGAGCAAATTCCCGAGCAGCTTAGCAACCACCCAGACATCGCGCAGGAATGGGCAAAAGGCACGAGCATGATCAGCGCCGCCCTCGACCTCCTCGACGCTGATGCCTCGCTCGCCGACCTTCCACCTCCCGCCGCTGGGCCCGCAAAGCCCATCGCGAAGGCCATGGCCAAGAAACTCGACGCGCCGCCTCCATCCCGGGCACTGCCAACGGAGGGCATGGATTTCAAGGACGTAGTCGAGGCGTGGTGCGCGGAGGAGGACCTGACGATGGTGCCGTTGAGAGAGGCGCATCCGGTGACTGGGCTGCCGCTTTCCAGGATCACGGCCAGTGCGTCCGGGAAGGGCGGTGTGGTTGTGTACCTCAAGGGCGATATTATCTGGGCGCAGAGAAAGGGGGAGAAGGGTGTGTATGATCCGGTGGGGTTGGATGAGAAGTTGGTTGCTAGGGCGGAGGGGAAGTGATGCTGGTGTTACGGTGGCACTGGCTACGGATAGCGGCCCAACCCAACAGCACATCCACGAGATGGAGTGGTCTTGCTTGCCGAAGTTGAGGCGACGTCAGTGGCGAAACGGAGCTCAAGAGTGATGCTGCCCTGCCGAGGAAGGCTCTGGTCGAGCTGTCCAGTGTGCTCGATGCCACTACAGCTCGCCCGTTCACACAAGGTGAGACCTTCGGCTGCTCTTGCCAGGACAGACGTGCTTCATGCTCTTGCTAATCGGAAAGGTGTTGGCTCGCAGCAGGGTGGTCCGCGGATGGCGTAGACATGCAAGGCTTTGCAGAAGCGGGAGAGGGTCTCTGACAGCTACCCTGATCGGGGACATGTTGGACAGACACTTGATCTAAAGTATGATCACGCTATGGACACAATAGCGGAGGATGAAGTCGCATGGTGCGTCGAGCTTGTGCTAGTCAGACTGTCCCATATGCACCGCTTAGTGCATACACGTATACCTTACGCGTACATGTACATACACGCTCACGTCCTGCTTGCTCTTCAGCCTTGGATTCCTTCCGCGATTGAACACTTGCGCGCCTCAGGCATCACCGGCAGCCGGCCGAGTGCCGCAACCTGTCGCGACTCTCGGCGCTTGACGACACGTCTTGGTTGGCTGTCGGCCATCGACCTGCACGCCTCCCGCATCTCGCACCATTTGTGCGCGCCCGCCATTCGCTCGTTCTCACTTCACCGCGCCGGCCGCGGCGGATGCAGTCGAGGGGCGCGTCTGTTCAGGTACGAAAATAGGACCAACATCTCTCGTCTCTGTCAGCCCGACCAATCGCGTCCTGCGCTTCTCTCTCAATCGCGACTTCATCACTTCTTACTCTTGGCGGGATGCGCCGTGCTACAGCCTTCACGCGGTGTCACAAGATCCCCGCAGCATCCGTTCACTCTCTCCGGTGCAGTGGTTCGCGTTGTTTGTGTCTCCTCTGACCCCCCGCGCGCGATCATCTGATGCGCGCCTCAGGAAAGCGCCGTTTGATATCCGCCGACTAAGCATACGAGCGCCAATCCGAATCACTCGGTACCGATCTGGATCACGTCGTCTCAGGTGAGCGCTGCTGCACGTAGGCGCTCTAAGACCCGTTCCGGTAGAGGGGCGTGATGAGCCAACATGATGTGCCTTACATCCCACCGCCTCCGCCGCCAACGCCCCCCTCGGCCGGATATGCTGCCTCTCAGGCGCCAGGGGAATACTACCCCCACAGGCGCGCTCGGCCCGCCGTTGAGCAGCCTCCGAACCTCACCACTAGCTTCCCGAGGCCTGCTCCGAGAGGATCTTCCGCGTCGTCCACTCCTCGCTCTGGAGGGCACGGTACGCCGTTCCCCTTCAGTCCCAGCACGCCCGCGGCATTGAACCCCAGGCTCCCGAGCGCGCTGAACCCAGCGTCCCTCGCATCGCCTCCGAGGACGCCGAACGCGGCCATGGAGCCGTACAATCCCAGGCAATGGACTCAAAGCCGGCAGGTGTCTGGGTCGCAGATGGTGTTTGGGAGGGCCGGGGCTCCCTCTGTATCTGCCAGTGGTAGCAGTGGTAGCTCGAGGGAGGTCACAGGAATGGAAGGTACGTCTGATCTTCGGAGTAGTGAAGGAATGGCTGCTGCGCACTTTAACTTGGGCCGCGTAAGATATCGCATTCCTTCGGACGTCTGGCTGACGAGGCCGACCCGTAGAGTCCATGCCTTCTCCACCTCCGCCTTACTCGCCCGACGCAACAGGTGGAGTCAGACACGCGTCCGTGGCTTCACCGGTGCTCGACAGCGGTGCATTCATGGCATCACCTTTGCCGGCAGAGTCAATTCGCGGGTCTCCACTCGTGCGCATGTCACCTTCGTTCCCGCCGCCGCCGTCGGCGCAATCGTCACGGCACAGGGAGCGCTCTGCCTCTGGTCTGACAGGGCCAAGGGCACTGCTGGCTGGGCTGAGAGGGAAGCAGCCGGTGCCTGCTGAGCCACAGCCAGGTCACAACGTCCCGGTGCTGCACTATGCCGAAGTACAGCCACCCACAGCAAGAAGAGCAGCATCTACGGGACACCTACAGTCCATGTCTGGGAGCATTGCTGTCATCACACCGAGCGCGTCGGAGCGGTCTTCACCGGTCTATCGCTGGCAGCCTGGCATGCCGTTGCCAGGGCCACCACCCAACCCGCCGCTGGGAGCTAGATCTCAGAGCTTGAACCGATTCCCAACGTCATCTTCATCATACAGCGACGCATCTGATCGAATTCTATCGCGTCCTGCGACTCGGTGGGCTGCAGCTCCATCTAGCCTTGGCGTCATCCCACCGACCCCGGCCGGATGGGTCGATGGCCAAGACACGCCACTCACGGACTCTTATCCTGAAGTACAATCGCACTCACCGTACCAGCCGCTGCGAATCAACACAGGTACTGCCCGGGAAGCATTCCCTACGCGCCGACCAGCCACCCGAGAGTCAAGTGCACAAGGGCTTAGAGAACGCCGCTCGCTCAGCCGAAGAGGGAAGGATCGCAGCGGTGATCCTCTGTCACCGTCGTCGTCCAGCGATCACTCGAAGCGAAGTGGACCCGGCGCCCTTCCTATCGATGGAGTCATTAGCCGGAGGCGGGAACATAGGCGAGATGTATCCGGCTATGCGGACCTGTTGCAACAGGTGGAGCCAGACAGCCAGGTTCTAAAGGCAGCGCCTGTTCATGTGCAAGCAGGTCCGACTGTGCCCGCCAGTATCTTGACGCCACCATACACGCCCGCGGTCAACCAAAGTGACGACATGCCTGGCAAAGCAGGGCTGCACGTCCCTACCACCACAAAACCCAACATCCGTCCGGTGTCCAGCCTGCTGCATACTCCCAACGACGATGCTGCAGTCTCGGCGCCACTAACTCCGGGGCGACCTGAATCCGCGGGCTCCATCCAGACATCGGCAAGGCTAGACGCCTTCTCCTTGCAAGCCATCGAGCGCCATCGCGCCTTCATCGAGAAGGAGGCTACTGCGGCATCGGACGAGGAACGTTTGGAGCTCTTCGCCAACTTTATGGTCCACGAATCCCGTTTGCGACGAGACAGATACCAAACAGCTTACAACGCCATGGCCGGCGACGTTGTCGATCTGACTCGCGACATGTGGCGTTCTTACACCAAAGGCAGCAAGAGAGCGGTCACACCTAGCACCTCAATGTCCTCCTTCGACCCCACAGTGCCGTCATGGGCGTCGGACGGGCAGCCGTCTTCAGCACAAGGCGGTATGCCAAGCTCGGCATCATCGATGGGTGACTTCACGCCAGCAACTGATGCTGCATCCGTCGGTGACGTTCAAGAGGCATTCGAACGATCCGAGTCTCGCCAGTGGACAGAGTCCTTCAAACCAACGCTGTCCCCGATCCCCAGCATGGCGCAGAGCACGGTGCCTGACGAGGAGAGCTCTCGCGGACGAGCACCGAGTCGGTGGTGGGAGACTAGCAACTCAGGATCTGGATCCATCGGCCGGCCAGATCGGATGGAGAAGACGAATCGAGAGACGAAGTACATGGGCGTCAAAGCCGCCCAGCTGCAAGAGTCCACTGAGCCGTCGCCTACGCTGAGCCGTCAGTCAGGGACGCCAGGTGCGAGCAAGCAAAGCTTCGTCCAGAGCCCTGGCGACTATCCTCCCGAGAAGTCCGGCTGGCACGAGAGTGTGGAGTTTGATACGCCGATGGCGACCCCAGCTCGCACAGCAACCCGCAAGTCTTCTACCGCGTCTACTGGCAGCCCGCTCGACATCTCCAGACTCGTTACCCTACCTCCGCCGTACCCCCGGCATCATCCGGCCGTCAACAATCATCACCCAGCACTCTCCGAGCTCCGCAACCAGCATCGCGTGCTAGCAGATCATGGCGACACCCAACGGATCAAGGACGGATTCATGGACGGCGACTTCGCGATCCGTCAGCAGCAGAAGGAGATGGCCAAGGAGCGACGCGGCAGGCTACATTCGAGCATGCAGATGAAGATTGCAGACGGCAGCCTCTCCTTCGCCGCAGCTGGTCAAGGGGAGAAAGACTTCGACATCGAGGAAGCCGAACGCGGCAAAGCCTACGCCCGAAGCAACTTCGAACGCTTCGAGACGAACGTCGCACAGCCGCTTAACACCCTGTTGACTGACAAGATCAGGCAGGCGGATGCATGTATTCTGCAGCTCAAAGCTAATCTCGAGGATGGGTTTCAAGTCTCCGACCCCAATCAAGCCCAAGAGGAGGGCGACGAGCAGCCCGAACGCCTGGAGAAGCTGACCCTGCTGAAGTGGCTGTTCGAAGCCCGCGAGCAGCTGCACAAGGAGATGTTCGACCTCCATGCGCAGCGCAGTGAGCAGTACTCCGAAGTCATCCTCACGCCGTACCGGATCCAGAGGTCCCAGGGGAAGATTGATGAGGCGCTGGCCTTCTTCGCCAAGGATAGTCGACAGCGACAGATGGCCTTCGCCAAGGACTGCCAGAAGAGGCTCGAGGAGCTGCAGGCGACGATGGAGCGTAACGTCAGCCGTGGCGTCGAGGACCAGCTCTCTGCGTTCTGGGACATTGCTCCCTCCTTGCTGGAAGTCGCCGTGCGGGTCCCGGAAGATCTCGGCGGGTTCGAGGTGCAGGTCCCGGCCACCGAGTACGAGGAGAATCTGGCGTACGCGGAGTTCCCGCTGCAGTACCTCTACAGCCTGCTCAGCCATGCCGAGAAGAGCGCCTACCAGTTCATCGAGTCCCAGACCAATCTGCTGTGCCTGCTGCATGAAGTGCGCACCGCCGCGACGAAGAGCAATCTGCGCCTGCTGGAGCTGGAGTGCGCGCCCAGCACGCCCGCCATGACATCGCCGGGGTTTACTTCGGAGGTCGCGCTCGCGAGACGGGAGGCGGAGGAGCGGCTGACGACGGATCTGAAGGAGAAGGTGGGTGAGGTGGACAGTCAGTGGAAGGAGGCGCTGGGTGCGGGTTTGGCGGCGTGTAAGAGTCGGGTGAGGGAGTATCTGGAGGTGGTTGGGGGATGGGAGGATGGGCTGGAGGCTTAAACATCTTGTGGCAGTAAGGATGTTGCGTGCGTGATGGCACAGGTCGGGATTGTAAGCGTTTCAGCGAGCGTGTGAGCGATGCAGCGGCATATTTCTTAGCGAGGCGTTGATGGGAAGCAGGGCTTTATCTTCTTGTGACATACTTTGGACATCAGCACTACGTACCAGCGAGTGTTTACTTCATCCGCCCTCCAGCAACAACATTGTCAGACGCTCTCCGCGATCGGCCGTCCCATCATCAGAAAGCACGTCACATGGTTCCGCGGCGTCGTTCGGCACGCCGACCGTCAGACTACCACGTCTTCTTTCCCACACTACCATTCTCGACGCCCTTGGCCACGTTATTGCTCGCGTCCTCGACGGTGTTGGTTAGAGACTGCAGGCCATCGCCCACGGCTTTCGTGCCCGTCGTGTTGTTGACGGTGTCGCCGATCCCACGGCCCGCGGCCCCGACTACGCCGCCTAGAGTGCGTGAGACGCCTCCCACCGCCGCGCCGAGCTGAAGCAACAGTCAGTAGGGAACGGAGAACAGGATTCGGAGGAGGAGAGGGTGTGTACCGTCCCGGTCACCGTCGTCACGGCTCCCGTCACGCCGCCCTGGTTGTTGCTTGGCATGCTGTGGCCGCTGCCGCCGGTATCGAGGTTCTTGTCGAAGAAGTTGTTGACCTTCTTACGGGCGTCTTCGGCTTCGGATTTGACGTCCTTCGTCATTGATCTTGTCAGTCTAGTCCTCTAGGTGATGAGCAAGGGGTGATGATGGTAGCCTACAGAGAAGGCGGGCACCTCGCTCCTCTAGGTAAATGCTATTCCAGCGACAACCTTTGGACCTCGCCTGCAGTCCATCGTCATCTATCACATGTCAGACGACGTCGTGCATGAAATGCTCGCCAAGCGGAATCTCGCCGCGTCGTCGGGCACTGCTGCCTCAGGCACGCCGCTAGCAATTCGCGGTTGGCGATTTTTTGATTGAGCTGCTCCTGCGACGCCTGCTGCGTCGGACTTCACCTGCGACTCCCTTCATCCCACCCATCTTGCTCACTTGTTGCCGCCCCACCATCTTCTCGGATCCACGCCCAAAAACACTCGGAAGAAACCAGAAAAGCCCGTCCCTTCGTGGTAGTCTGCGCGCGCAGCAGTATCCGAAGGCTTCATCTCGACCTCCTGTCAGCCCACGAACCTCACACGTCCGTCACCACCGCCGCGCATCCTCCAGGCAGTCACACTGACCGTGCCACAGTCTCTCCACCCTCGCCATAGTCACGAGACACGCATCCACATCAGGTACGCGGTCGCGGCCCGCTGCTCTTTGTCCTCCGCCAGCCAAGAACGGCGGAGACAAGGAGCGACGGCGACGTCCACTTCGCTCTCTCTCATCCGCGCTCACTGACCCGCGCGACAGTGCACCACCGCCAACATGTCTGACGTGCAGAACTCCGTCTCGCCGGCTCCGGCTGCGGGCCAGAGCGCCTCGCCGCCTGCTGAAGGCGTCAACGGCACGACCCAGCTCAACACGAGCGCGCCGTCCATGTCGTCGGAGTACAACGACTTGCCCACTCCGACCTCCGCTGCTCCCTCCACCGCCCACCCCAACTCGGCCTCGCTGTACGTCGGCGAGCTCGACACCTCCGTCACCGAGGCCATGCTCTTCGAGCTCTTCTCCTCCATCGGCCAGGTCGCCTCCATCCGTGTCTGCCGTGATGCGGTCACTCGCCGCTCGCTCGGCTATGCCTACGTCAACTACAACAACGCCGCCGACGGCGAGCGTGCGTTGGAAGAGCTGAACTACACCCTGATCAAGGGCCGCCCCTGCCGTATCATGTGGTCTCAGCGCGACCCGGCCCTGCGCAAGACCGGCAAGGGCAACGTCTTTATCAAGAACCTGGACACGGCCATCGACAACAAGGCGCTCCACGACACCTTCGCTGCTTTCGGTAACATCTTGAGCTGCAAGGTCGCGCAGGACGAGATGGGCAACTCCAAAGGCTACGGCTTCGTCCACTACGAGACCGCCGAGGCTGCCGACGCCGCCATCAAGAGCGTCAACGGCATGTTGCTGAACGAGAAGAAGGTCTTTGTCGGCCACCACATCCCCAAGAAGGACCGCATGAGCAAGTTCGAGGAGATGAAGGCCAACTTCACCAACATCTACGTCAAGAACATCGAGCTCGAGGTCACCGATGACCAGTTCCGTGAGCTGTTCGAGAAGTATGGTAGCATCACTTCCGCCTCGCTTGCGCACGACAACGAGACCGGCAAGAGCCGCGGATTCGGCTTTGTGAACTTCATCGACCACGAGGACGCAAACAAAGCAGTCGACGAGCTGAACGAGCTCGACTTCCACGGCCAGAGGCTGTACGTTGGTCGCGCGCAGAAGAAGCATGAGCGTGAGGAAGAGCTGCGCAGGCAATACGAGGCCGTCCGCCAGGAGAAGAGCGCCAAGTACCAGGGTGTCAACCTCTACGTTAAGAACCTTGCGGACGAGATCGACGACGAGGAGCTGCGCAAGGTCTTTGAAGCGTATGGTTCCATCACATCTGCCAAGGTCATGCGCGACACCATGCCGGTCGATGAGGCCGAAGCTGCCGCCAAGGAGGACGAGGATGAGGAGAAGCCAGCTGCCGAGACCGATGGCGACAAGGCTGAGGCCAAGGATGAGGAGTCGAAGGATGGCGAGACGGATGATCTTGAGAAGAAGATGAAGACCGTCACCATCGGTGGCGAGAAGAAGGTCCTGGGCAAGAGCAAGGGCTTCGGTTTCGTCTGCTTCTCCAACCCCGACGAGGCGACCAAGGCCGTCACCGAGCTCAACCAGAAGATGATCCAGGGCAAGCCGCTCTACGTCGCCCTGGCGCAGCGCAAGGAGGTCCGCAAGAACCAGCTCGAGGCCAGCATCTCGGCCCGCAACCAGATGCGCATGCAGCAGCAGGCGACTGCCGGTGGTGTCGTGCCGCCTCAATTCATGCAGCCGCAGATGTTCATGGGACCCAACGGCCAGCCGATGATGATGCCTGCCGCCGGGGGGGCTGCGATGGGACGTGGTGGGCAGATGCAGATGCCGTTCATGCAGGGCATGCCGCAGCAGGGCCAGCGTGGCGG
>JAWDJV010000023.1:0-65160 GCA_033119285.1 Teratosphaeriaceae sp. CCFEE 6253 | reverse complement strand
AGCTCAACCTCGACCTGTCGATCCCTCGTCACATGCAGCAAATGACGACTCGGGAAAGTCTAAGCCGGGACGCGCAACGCGCGTAGGCTGCCAACTCGAAAGTGGGCGAACTGCACTCTCTGCCCAGGCGTCGTCTCTTGGCCTCGGGGGTCTCTCATGGCGACTTCGCATGTGCTGCACACCCAATCGCGAGTGGCCCCTCGCTTGTCGATACCAACGTCGGCAGTGCAGATCCGATCATCCGAGCCAGTCGATCATGAAAGCTTGGCCTCAGCCCTGCCACCGACATTTAGCGGGGCCCGTCTCCGGCGGGATGTCATTGGCAAACCCCCATCGCATACCTCCGTACTACAACAACAACACCCCCACATCAATATCATAACAACGGGAACTCGATCATGGCCAACTGCGCAGACTGCGGCGCCGGCGTCGACTTGGCCAAGGACTCCAACATGGGCCACTGCGCGACGTGCAATCATGTAACGCTTGCGACGGACGCAGTAGCGGGCGCCAGCTAAGTGATCGTTGAAGATTGTCGAGGTGGAGGCAGAGGAGAAGCTCCGGGCGACCAAGGCGTCCGCAGAGAAGGCGGAGGAGCAGCCGAAGGGGGAAGTCAAGAAGTGAGAAGGCATTGCCGCTCATGGTCCAACGTACGACGAGGTGCTAGGGCCTTGGAGACTCAGAAGGCCCGGTCCCCATCGGTCAAGGCAGGTCAGTGCTGGATTAAAGTAGCGAGGAACGTCCTTGCCCCATGCCCTGTACATCGACGAGGTTGTGCTCCCGACGGGGTCCCCATTGGTCAACGGACGAGCGCGACCACCCGACGCCCTAGTGATGGCACGGTGTACAGCGGCCCTCGTATCGGAGTGTGCGCCAAAGGTAGGCGAGGTCGCAAGGGTCTCGACCGATCTGACCAGCGCTGCTCTCGCGTGGGACAGTTTCCCGCGACATGAACGGGATACAGAGACGTATGCTGCTATGCACCGGGCGCACGTATATCTAGCATTGCTGGCAGTTTTGCCAGCGTAGCCGAGCCTGGATCCCAGCGAGATGCCAGCCACGGTGGTGAGTGATGGATGACCCCCGATCCAGTTCGATACCAAGTCTATCTCATAGTACTCATCCAACCCTGTATCCCATTTTGTGAAAGACGTTCTTGCAGACGAGCCAGCGTCCGGAACGAAACTTGATGAAGACGTTCGAGACCAAGCGTTCAGGATGCCTGCTCCCCAGTCGCCTGCGCAATGAACTGCGCGCTCTTCTCCGCACTCCCGCCGTACGAGATATGCGAGCCCGCCGCGTTCGTCGGACCGCGGTCGCAGATGAAATCCGACGACCCGCAGTTGTTCAGCACATTCCCGCTGTCCACGCCCGGGAACGCCTGCCCGTTCAATGGATCGCCGAAGACGACCACCGCCGCGACATTACTGCCCTCGAACGTCTTGAGCGCGCTGTGCACCACCATGGCGCCCTGCGAATAGCCTGACAACACGATCTTGGTATCCGGGCACGCAGACAGCGCCTGCTGCGCAAGCTTCGCCATCGTCGGCCCGCCCGCACCGCCGAGCTCGGCGTTGCCGGCCGCGCTGGCGGGGTACTCGACACCCTGGACAGAAACTTTATCCGTGCCGAGCAGCTGGAGCAGGGCCTTGGCGGTCGGCGGGCCGACGACGGTGCCCATGGTGCCGGCCTCGGTGGTGCCGCGGGCGAAGATGAAGGTCACGTCGCGGCAGCCAGTGTTGGAGGTGATATCGTTGGCCGCGGAGCCACCCGTGTAGGAGCTGGCTGTCGCGTCAGCGTAGCCTTCGCCGGAGCCGGAGCTGGGGCTGGAGGACGGGGTGGAGCTCTCTGCCGAGGCGGCAGGGGCGGAGGACTCGGGCGTGGAGCCTGTGTCAGTGCCAGACGCTATGTTGGGTTTAGCGATATGACGGAAGAATGACATTACGTCTTGCTGCTTACCCTCACCACCACCTAGTCCGCCCCAAAGGCCGCCGAGAGACGAGCCTTCGCCTGAGCCAGAGCCGAAGCCGGATAGCGGAGACGCCGCACCCGCGTCAGATGCCTCTGGCGTGGATCCAGAAGCCGTGCCTGTAGCTAGAAGATAATCAGTACCTCCCTCGGACTACTAAGGACAGTTGGCTTACCATCTCCACCGAAACCACTAGCCAGTCCGCCTGAGGACGAACCTTCGCTGGAGCCGGCCGCCGGACTGCTGCTGTTTGAAGCCGCAGGCGTTCCAGAAGACTCGGGCGCAGTACCTGACTCTGCACCAGTCGCTTTGCATACGTCAGCAGTCTATCGCGTGGACCCATCAAGCTGCGCTCTTACCTCCACTGCCGAGACCGCCGCCGGAAAGGCCACCCAGAGAGGGCGAACCTCCGCCAAGCGATGATAACCCACCGAGACCTCCGGAGCTACCACCAAGCGAGGACAGGCCGCCCGAACTACCGCCGAGCGAGGAAAGACCTCCAGCGCCACCGAGTGATGACAGACCTCCGGCAGACGAGCCCGAGCTGCTGCCGAGAGAGCCCGAGCTACCGCCGAGCGAACCAAGACTGCCGAGAGATGAGCTGCCGGAGCCCAGAGATCCGAGCGACGAAGCCGAGCCGAGTGAGGAGCCGCCGCCGAGGCTGGAGAGGCCACCTAGGCCACCAAGCGAAGAGCCGCCTGAGCCGAGAGACCCGAGCGAAGAGCCGGAGCCGAGCGAGGAGCCGCCGCCGGAAAGACCGCCGAGGCCGGAGCCCAACGACGACGAGCCGCCGGAGAAGCCGCCAAGGCCGCCTGCAGCGGAATGTCAGCATGTGGAAAAGACGTGGGCGGGTCGAATGGGACGGAGATTGCTTACCTAAGCTCGACGACCCGCTGCTCAGACTTCCGAGCCCACTGGAGGTGCCAGTCATACCACCATAGGAGGAGAGGCCCCGACGTCTCGCGCGCATGGCCTCACGCTTGTTGTAGCCGCTGGGTGCCTCACTGCCGCCCATCGACGACATCGAGTCCGCATCGGCAGAGGTTGGGTCACTCGAAGCGTCTGCGTCAGGCGCACTTCCTGAGGAAGCGGCGCCGGACTCAGAGGGCTTATCGCCAGCGCCTGAGCCCGTCGAGGGGCGACCAGAACCAAGTAGCGCGCCCATGCCGGATGAGCCGCTTGCTCCGCCTTCGCCTCCCATAGAGCCGGGCTTGAGGGCCCCGAGGAGGCCGCCGATTGCGGGTGGGCTACCGGAAGCTCCGCCTTCGGATGCGCCACCCGCGGATGATGCAGCACCGCCTTGCGCTTCACCGGAGCCGTGGTGAAGGGCGCCCATGAGGGCGGCAATCGGGGGAGGAGGACCGTGGGGACGGCCACCAGAGTGAGAACCTCCCTCAGCGCTGCCGCCGGCCGAATCGGCGCCGGCTTCTTCGCCACCCGAGCCACTGGGACCGCCCAACGAGGGACGGCCACCTGAAGGACGACCTCCCGAGGGAGCGCCAGATGAGCCTCCGGGTCCGCCATCCTCGCCTGATCCAGAGTCACCTTGCTCGCCGTACGAGCTGCCGGGACCGCCAGTCGAGGGTGCAGACGACGATCCTTCGTCGCCCTCCTGTCCGTCGGAGCCGGAACCCAGACCAGCTGGGCCGCCACTCGAGGAAGCCTCGCCGGACGAAGAGCCACCGAATGGCGAAGACGACGAGCCGCCCATCGATCCGCCAAGACTGGGCAGACCTGTCGGGAGTTCGCCAGTAGGGAGGGAGATCGCTGGGAGACCCCCTCCACTGCCGCCGCCGCCTAGAGCGGACATGAGACCGGATGCTGGTGAAGCGTCGCTTGCTCCCATTTCGGAGCCCGAGGCGCCGCCATCCTGACTGCGCTTGGCTTTGTCGACTGGAGCCGCCGCAGCAGTGAGTGCGAGCACGAAGACCGCACACTTTGTCGATATCTTCATGGTAGGTGAGCGAGAGTGGGCGTTGCCTGCAACGGAGTTTCCAATCAAGAAGTGCTAGGAGAAGGGCCGAAGAGAGGCTGAAGTTTGGATTAGACTCGATGCTTGAGAGGGCTCTCTGGGTCTGCGAACCACAATACTTATATGCACCACAACGTCCAGAGGTAGAGTCAGGTTGAAACACGTTCCCACCAGGCTGGGAGGATGCCGAGGAAGTATACCCTAGACGCTCTCGCTGGTTGGATCGTTGGGAGAGACTCGCGGCGGAGAGGCATCGTGGGATGGTCGCAAGGTTCCGTAGATCGGTGGACTGATCGTTTCAGCCCGCGGCTCGATCTTACCGAGCTATTGAATCCAGATGCCACGTTCCTGGGATAGCCACCGCCTTGACCGGATCATCATTGCTTTTCGCCTCGACCGTCAGAGCGTGTGGCCCTGCACCGGCACAAAAGATGTGGGCCGCGTGTGTGCCGCGAGGTGAGAACCTTTGCACGCGGTGGAGTCCTGCCATATGCGGCAATCCTAATGTCATTGATGGCCTCGCGAAACGTGCTGGCGATGACGATGACACGGCTCAAGACAGCCTCGGACTTGTTAGCTTTGCAATTCGTCTCGGCTGCCAGTGGCTACTTGATGAAGCGCGCGGAAGCGTCATATCATGCCGGTGTATACTGAGAACGCCAAGAACTGCAGTGATGTGGGCAAGCAACCAGGAGGCTTCCGCGATGGCCGCTTCGTCCAGATGCCACCGATATCTCCTGCTTGCCATCATGCCCACGGCATCATCACGAGGTGGCGACCGCGCCAAGTCTACCGCGACAAGCCATCAAAGGTAACGTCCGGATGGTGAAGCAGGCAAGTGTTTCGAGACGTGAAGTCGGACGGGAAGGCAGCAAAGATCGCGGGGCCGGGGGCCGAGGCACTGCACGGACTCTATCGGAAATTCTGTCTGCGCCGTCTACCTTTAGCCATCTGAGACGAACGGAGGGCTGGGAGTTGTAGCAGGTGTGGAAGACTGACGCCGGCTCAATCATGTCGATGCTTGGTGCTGATGTCGGCGAGTTTAGAGTGCGCTTTCTCGGTGGCACCACGAGAGCAGGAGTTGCCGACGGACAGATATGCTTGGGCCTTGAGTGATGTGCAGCCTCAGTGAGACTGCTGTGCCAACGCTATCGATCTCTCCAAGCCACTTCTCGTCAGCCCAGCGCCCATGGCCACCCAGCACTCCCCAGGCCCCCCTCAATCCTCTCAATCCTCCCCCTCCCCCCCCTCCAGCCCAAAAGCAACCCTCTTCATCTTCAGATCCCCCTCCAACTTGCCCAACTTATCCAGCTCCCGCTTCTTCAACAGCTGGTTCGGGAACGCGTTGGCCCGCACCCGCACGGCCTCGATCTCGCGCTCCAGATCGGCCACCTCCTCCAGCTGCTGCGCGCGCGCCGCCGCGCGCTCCAGCGCGTCCTCGTCCGCGGCCGAGGACTCCGCCGAGGAGTCCGCATCGTCGTCGTCGTCGTCCGACTCGTCTTCGTCCGAAGAGGCCTCGTCCCGTCTTGGGGCGTCGGGGCGCGCGGGGAGTGGGGTCGGGGCCGGGGAGTCGGCGACCATGGTATTCTCGTTCACGGTGAAGGGAGTGGCCGGATCGTTCATAAGGGTCGGGGACGCGGTGATGCCGTCACTGGCGACCGGCGCGTCGTCCGTGAACAGCGAATCCTCGGCAAACGCGCCCGCGAGCTCGGCCTCCAGCGCATCGGCATCCACCTCGTCCTCGGGCGGCAGCTCCGCGTACGAGTCGTCGTAGACCTCGTCGAAGTCGCCCTCGGCGTCCATCTCCGTGTCGTACTGCTCGTCCGGCTCGTTCTGCACGCGCTCCCACTCCGCCTGGCCGTACTCCGCGTGCGTGACCTTGCCGTTCTGCCGCTCCCACTCCTCGTCCTCCTTCAGCAGCCGCTCGACCTCCTCCTCCACATTCTCCATCTGCCGGTAGCTGACGCGCTGCCGGAAGCGGCGCCGCCGCACGTTGTGCATGGGCGGCGTGAGCCCGTGCGCGTACGCCATCGTCTCGCGGTCCACCTCGCGCGGCAGCGGGAAGTCGCGGATCTGCGCCTCGCTCTGCACGGGGCCCAGCACGAGCAGCATCTGGCACACGTCCGCCACCTTCCACCAGCCCTTCTTGTCCCAGCTCTTCAGCGACTCGACGATGCAGGGTAAGTCCACGAGCGCGGCCGCGTACATCCGTCCCTTGATCTTCACCACCGCGCGCCGGAGGTCGGTCGTCAGGAAGCGGATGCTCGCGTCCACGCCGCCTTGCTCCTTGAGCCCGATCTTGCCCTCGGTGATAGCATTGCGCAGGATGTCCGCATCCTCGCCCGCCTGCATGCGCAGAATCAGGCCCTGCTGCACGGCCGGGTCCTCCTCCCGCTCGCTGTCCTCACTGTCATATCCGACGCCGGTCTCGCGCTTTGGGATCTCGCGCCGGATGTTGTGGGTCGTGAGCGCTTTGACTCGTTTGCGCGGGCCGGCGAGCTTCAGCTTGTTGATGCCGCCGGCGGTCAAGGGCGTGGCGGGGACTTGTCCTGCGTAGGGTGCAGTCACGGGCTTGATCTTGAGGACTGACGGCTTGCGTGTAACCTGTGCACTGCTGGCGACACGTTTGGGTGCTGAGGCGAGGTCGTCATTGGCCGCGCGCTTCTTGCTGGCGGGCGCGCGGGGATTTGCGGCCTTCTTGCCATTTGCGAAGACTGAGCCTGGGCCTGGCTGCTCGGTCGCGGGCGTCGGTGCTTGTGAGAGCTTCAGACTCTTCAGCCTCGGCGGCCCCGCACTGACAATACTCGGCGCCGGTGAGGCTGCCTGCGCGGGAGATCCTGCTCGCGGCGCGGTGGCATCCTGGGGTGGTGCTGGCTGTGCCGGCCCCTTCAACTTGAGGAGGGGCATTGCGGCGGTGGACTGGTGTAGGTGGGTCGCGCGGCGTGCTCACCCCTCCTCGTGTCGGTCAGGTCCCCGGGGGAGTACCTGCAGCAGGGGAGTCGCTGCGGCGGTGGAGCGGTGTCGTGGTGGGTCGCGGGTGAGGCTTAGCAGGAGCCATCTGCAATGACATGCATGTCATAGACCACTAGCCGCTCTGGGTAAAGCCGAGGTCTCGCTTGCTGCTCCGGCCCTTCCTTCCGCAGGACACGCTGAGTCACAAATCAAATCCACTGGGCGAACTGCGCACCAGCGAAGTCGCTTCCAATCATCGTGCCATGATCCCAGCACCGTCACGCCCAAGCAAACCTTCGCCGTGGCCCTGTTCGCCCATGGCCTGACCTCTCGCGCGCACCCGACACGGCGACGCAACCCAAGCAGCTCGCAACGTCGCAGGCCGTCCCGGCGATGCAACGTTCTGACCTGCCACGCGCACAGGGCTGCATGCTCAGCTCATGACCTGCAGTAGCGCGCCGCCCATACACCGCACTCTGCTCGCTGCTTGCCCGCTCTTTCACGCCCAGCAGTCAGCATCGCCAGCGACAGAAGGGCGGCTTACACGCACATTCGCGTGCCCGGGACGTCAGCGACATCTCCACAGCGAGGGCAGCTGGTGGTGGCGCATTACAGATGGTGCGTGATGGCGTGCAAATCATTCCACATCCCTTGACACGCCCAGGAACCGCTGGATGGTATGTACATAGGCATGTCTCTTGTCTCCTCCGCTTCCCGCTCACCATCCATCCTTTGACTTTGCGGTGTCGCTACCACCCTTCATTCGCCCGAGCTCTATATCTCTGCGGCCGCCCAGATCTCCCGGCTTACCTGTCTATCGCTCTCTACTGGTCTCCTTCCACCAACAGGTCCCGACTTCAGCCCTAGCGTCCCCTGAGCTGAGTGTCTCTGCCCTCAGAAACCACGTTCTGGCCCCAGCCGTCCCGCATCACACCCCACGAGGCGACCACAGCAAACAACATATTACCAATGGCCTGCGTCTCCCATCACTGCTCGTGGCAATCCCCGTTCGATCGCAAGATGGGCTACGATACCATGTCCGCCTGGGATCCGAGGTCGTTCCAGTTCAACGACAAGATACAGACGAGGTATGCTCCCGTCGACATGACCACATCCCAAGCACCTCGTCTAAGGTTGCACAGAGGCGGCCCCTGGACAGGCAGCATACCGTGGAACAGCACACCCGGCCGGACGATCTCACAAGACGACTACAAGCCGCCGTCGCCGGTCGAGCTGCCCACTTCACCAGTCCCAGCGTTCCGGGCTGCGACAGCACACTGGAGCCCCCCGGCCTCGCCTACTGCACGATCAAGGAGCAGCACACTCTCGCCACCAACCTCGCCTCGCATGGATTCCGCACTGTGCTCACCAGTCATGGCTCCCCTGACCGTCAAGGAGAAGCGCACGCTAGGCGAGAAACTCTACTCCGCGTCCTGCGCCGGCGATCTCGCGCACGTCAAGCTCCTGCTAAGCCTCGGCGCACCCATCAATTCCAGCTCGCTAGTCAAAGGCCTCTACGAGTCCTTCAAGCCCGCCAAAGCCGGCATGCTCTCCCCCCTCGCCGGCGCCGCCGGCCACCGTCAACCCGCCGTCGTCGAGCTCCTCCTCGCCGAGGGCGCGGAGCTGAACCCGCACGTCAACCACTCCTCCTCCTCCCCGCTCCACGAGGCCGTGCGCGCTGACGACCTGGACCTCGCGCGCCACCTCCTCGACCTCGGCGCGCGCGTCAACGCCCTGAACGCCTACAACACCACCGCGCTCATGTACGCCGTCAAGTACAGCTCCGCGGACATGGTCCGCCTCGTCCTCGCCTTCCGCCCGGACCTCGCCCAGCGGTCCTTCATCGGCACCGCGGCCGTGCACTGGGCCGTCTGGCCCAACCGGCCCGAGATCCTCGAGCTCCTGCTGCGTGCGGGTGCGGACAAAGATCACCCGCTGCTGGACGGGAGCACGCTGTTGCACTGCGCGGTCAAGGCCGAGCATGTCGAGACGGTGCAGTGTCTGCTGAGCTATGGGGCGGATCCGCTAAGGAGGAATGATGCGTGGCAGACTCCGCTGCAGGCTGCGGAGGAGGGGACGTGCGAGGAGATCAGGGGGATGATGAGGGAGGCGGCGAAGAGGCGGCATACGCGATGATTGATCGGTCAAAATGGGGATGGGACCTCCTGTTGTTGTTTGTTGTCTGACTACCTTAGCGCGGCGTTTGGGGTGGATGCTGCTGACAGCGCTCCCTGGGTATTCTGTAGTGGTCGTGCGACCGGGAATGTGGCTCTACACTTTCTCTCACTTCATACCAGCGCTTCATTCACCCTCACGTGCATGTGAACGTGGCTTGACTCGGTGCATGTGACAGGCTTGGCAACCGCGTCTTTCGAACCTAGGCTTCCTGAACGTCGCGTCTTTGGACTGCAAGCACTTCACGACTTCACATCCCACGACGACCTCGCGTTCATATCGTGCCATCAGACACAACACCGTACAATGGTCCTGCGGTAACCCACTCCACCCGAAGACATGCCCCAGTCCACGGACCTCCACCGCGCCCTCCTGCGCCCCGCGCTCCTGCATCTCCTCCGCGCCGCCGGCTTCCACAGCACCAAGCCCTCCGTCCTCGACACCCTCACGGACCTCGCGGAGCGCTACCTCCTGCTCCTCGCGTCCACGACCGCGCACTACGCCCACCTCACGCACAACGACGCCCTGCCAACCATCACGGACGTGCGGATGGCGATGGCGGACTGCGGCGCGCTGACGCCCGGGCTGACGGCGAGCGAGGAGGCGTGGCGGGAGATCATGCGCGTCCCTGTTGCGGAGATGGGGAGGCTAGTCGGGGGTGCGGGCAGCGAGGCGCGGGTGCGAGCCGAGAAGCGGAAGCGCGAGGAGGAGGATACGCGGGAGGTGCGGGCGTGGACTGAGTGGGTCGAGGGGAGGGAGTACGCGGAAGCGAGGCGTGTGGCGGGGATGCTGCCCGAGGGTGGTGGGGCAGGGGGTGGGGCGGTCGGGGTGGGTGGAGGCGTGGTGCAGGCGGAGGATTTCCTGACCGGGTTGAGGAAGAAGTTGGGCAAGGGCGGGGAGGACGGGAGTGGAAGGCTCGTGGGGACTGTGCTGGGCCGGGAGGCGGAGGGGAGGGAGGTGCTGGTTGAGGGGGGCCCGGTGGGGAGGGTCCGGGATTGGCGGCCGAGGGTCGAGGAGGTGGTTGTGGAGACGGATGGCGATGCGACGATGGCGATTCAAGAGGCGAAGTAGGATGAGGTCTTGCAGAGGGAGCCTGAAGGACTGCCCGCTCCTGTGCTTACGGGCATAGCTGTGCCTTAAGCTAGGCCGCGGGAAACGCAGACTGATCTTAGCGTAGGCGCTCGGGAGTGCTCAGCTTGCTGTTTTGGGATGGTTCGGAGTGGGACGCATATCATCATAGCACGGCAAAGTTCTCTTCACCGCTATCGGATTTCCCACTGGCGCGGTCCCTCCCACCGCTGAGACACAGGGCATCGTACGAAGGCCCCTTCAACTTTTGCGCGCACATTACGAATCCTTGCAGTCCCTAGCGACCACAATTCCGCTCTCGGGCGAATCTCCAGCCGTGGCGACCGACACAAGGTGCCCCCGGCCTTGCCTCGCAAGACGACGACAGACCAGCCCACCTTCCGCCGCGCAGCTCACCACTTGTATGCAGGAGCACACACACACGGTAGGGGTACGTGTTCATTACGCCGATGTCTATGCTACTCATTGAGTACTCGCAGCCGTAGACCACGGCGTTATACATGCAGTCATGGACATCATATCCTGCTCCCGGATCCCGGCCATTAGACGCAGAGCTCTATCGTGCCGCTGCAACGAGGAAAGCATACCACACCCCACGACGCTCATTAAACATCTCATCCAGATATCTCGCAAATGAGGAGACCCACTCGGCTCAGGTCATGCATGATGCCCGTTCGGCAGCATCGGCGCTCGATCATGCTGAACCTCATACGTCGCCTCGCGCATGATCACCATGTCGTCGGCGGTAGCGGGAGAGCTGTAGCGGCTACTAGCGCGACTGCCGCTCCGCCAGGGCTTGTGCTCGGCGTCCGTCGTGATGCAGGTGTATGTCTGGAGTGCCCTCTCCGGCCGCAGCTTCAGCGGCGGGTACTCTGCGATCTCTTCTGCGGATCGCATGGAACGGACTGCCGGTGCCGGAGCCTCGGCTTGCGTCACGCTGGGCGTCACAGAGGCTATGCGGCTAGCGTCTGCTGCACTCTCGATCGCAGCTGGGTTTTTCGGCCGGCCGACCTTGCTCGACTCAGCTGACCCACCGGAGACGTCCGACATCCCGTAGCTGCCCTCGCCCTTGCCGCGCGTGAAGCCGAGCCCGAAATCCGAATTGAAGCTCTCCGTGAAGCCCTTGAGCGCCGAGAGCGTGCTGGCGGCGAGCGCATACGCGAGCTCGACGCCCAGCCAGATGACGACGAGCCCGCTCTCCATTCCGGGATCCGTCTGCGGGAGCCGGAGCTGCAGCGCGTAGGAATTGCGGCCGATGGAGAAGCCGAGGACGGGGAGTCGGAGGTAGAAGGCCGCGATGATCATGGCTTTCCTCTTGATCCGCATTTGTAGGCCCCACACCAGGTAGACGGGGAGGGCGAGGAGCAACGCTTCGGTGATGATGTCGAGGGCAGTAATCACTTGCCATCGTGTGCTCTGTGGACCATCAGCATATGATCTTGCTAGCGAAGCTTGGCTCTGGGCTCGCCTGGCTTGGACACGACTTCTGGTTGCCGTAAAACGCCCAGTAATATCCAGATTCCGTCGGGCATCCAACAGTCGCCAGCAGGACACAAACTACGCCGATGACCGCTGTCGCGATGTTGCAGGCCAAGAAGAGCTTGAGCTGCTTCGGCGTCTTAGTGATGCGGCTCAGGAAGAATAGCATCGCGCATTTGGAGAGGTACAGGGCGAAGATGAAGGTCACGACTCCCGCAAGCGCCGCCTGAGTCTGGTCAGTGTCGTCCAGCAAGCACCGGGTCCCCTAAGGTATCATACTTCGTTTAGCCTCGACACTGCTCTCCCATCCTCAATGCCCGACCACGGTCCTCCGAGTCCTTGCGCCAGTCCGATATAGCTGGTTGCATAATGGCACAGCGCGATGATCGTCGATAGGCCGACCACGATGTCATCCAGGCCGAATGATCCTTTTCGGATCCAGACGCGGACGCCAGCCATGCAAAGTGTGTAGACCAGGCAGAGGCTTACTGTCAGACTGAGCGCATCTTCGTAGCCCGGCCGCCGAGGCATCGAGGAGTGGTTGAGCGTGGGGTGGCAACCGTGGAGGACTTGGCGTAGATGATGCTATTGTACAAATGTCCAGTTCATCGAGGGGTGTCGGGAGTGTCGAAGCTGGTCGGGAACGAGGAGTGCGCTGACGTTACAGGTCTCCCGGTGTCACAAGATCACCACCTCGGCTGTAACCGCTTGCAATAGATGGGAGGCACGATCCGTGGGGCAAGTGTGAAGTGACGTTCTCTGCTGATGGTGGTTGCATGTGCCGTGGCGAAGTGACGGTGCTGGCGGCCTCTCTTGATGCCTGCCGCGAGCTGGGTACAGAGATCAACGAACTTCGTCGAGGTGCAAGCGCTCTGGTGTTGAATGGCCATTGTTTGGAGCTGGTGCGCCTGTACGACGTCTCTGCCGATTGATCCTTCTTGTGCTCAGCATGTGATGAGGGTGCCAGAGCGGGCTCGCCCTCGACACGCCATCGAACACGCTATCGAACACGCGCTGCGAACCTCGACGACCACCTTGCTTCGCGGCACAGACGAAGCAAGCGTACATCTCGGCGGTATTGCCTATGTGGTTTCGATTCCGGTCCGACAGGGAGAGGCCTGCGACTTGGACGACTAATGGTAACACTCGCGGCGCTGTGTCACGCGAGCGCCTTCTGGCAATGTCGCGCAGCAGCGGCAAATCCCCTGAATACCACAAGCCGTACATCTCCACCGCCGAACACGAATCTTCATGCGCTGGAGTTGCTCGGCTTCTTGCGTTTGCGCCGGCACAACCTGCCGAGGACGCACGGCAAGATGCACAATGGGCAGCGCCGCCGTGTAACGTGAGATTCCCAGCAGCCCGGTTACGTGCGCCAGTGGCGCAACGGCGCTGTGAGACATGAGCAAGGGGCCGGGTTACACAAAGCGTTGTTGGCGAGTGAGCCGACTGCCGTGATGCAGGTGGCCGAACTTGACATGTAGCGATGCATTAGCCTTGACGATGGTGGCTCCTCGTGAGCTTCTGGAGAGTGTCGTGCAGGACCAAGCGATGCCCTTCCGTCGTCCGCTGGTGATCCGTATTGACCGACGGGATCCATCCGTCGATAGTGGCCGAGCGGTGCAATGCCCCATCGCGCATCTCCGTGCAGTCGTGGCAGCCCGGTAGAGAACATCCTCCAGGGATCTGGCTCGACGTGCATCGCAGCGGCCCAGGGGCAGTGACCTTGGCGCGTGATGACGAAGATAGAAGGATCGCAAACGCAGCATCTTGTGCACACATCAGCAAGCAACCTTGTGGGGTGCACTTCACCCTTGCCACATCCTCCCCTCGTCGAATCCAAACCCACCAACGACCTCACTTCACGTAAGACAGACCGCGTGGCCGTCAACCTCCCCTTCATGTCCGTCATTACCATGCGAGACATCGTCAAGTCCGAGGAGCACTTCTCCATCGAGGAAGACGGCAGCGATGGGGGCAAGACCGCCGTCGCGCAGAAGGGAGGCACGGCATCCGACGAGCGTGAGATGCAGAGGATGGGCAAGCTCCAGGAGTTGCGAGTAAGCTGAACCCTTGTTGTCTGATCTGTGCTCGGACTGACACCATCGTGAAGCGCTCGTTCAAGTTCATCGGTTGGTGTCGTCAACAATGTCGACCACGTCAACCCACTGACCTCGCCCAGGCATCGTCGGCTTCGTCACAATCCTGCAGGCGACCTGGGAGAGCACGCTGCTTGCGAACTACCCCGGGCTCTTCAATGGAGGTCAGTCGGCGAGTCGATCATTGCTTTGCACGGACTTACATGCTTAGGCACCGGCGGAGTCATCTGGTGCACGATCGCCGTCTGGCTTCTGATGCTCTGCCTGATAGCCTCCATGGCCGAGATGGCCTCCATGTGCCCAACAGCGGGAGGACAGTATCATTGGGCACGCCGCCACCTCTCCCAATATCGACCTACAGATCACTGACAGCAGATAGGTCAGCGAGTTCGCACCGCCCTCGCTCCAGAAGCCGCTCTCCTACGTCGTAGGCTGGTGCTGTTGCCTCGGCTGGATCGCCGGGATCCCAGCATGCTCAGTCCAGCTGGCGGGCATGGTCAAAACCATCGTCCTGCTGGTGTACCCCGAAGCGAATGTGAAGACTCTCTGGCAGACGGCACTCTTAGTGTGCCTCTTCGTGATCTTGACCGTCGGCTTCAACATCTTCTTCGCGCATCACTTGCCGCTCGCCGAGGGCATTGTCCTCTTTCTCCATATCTTCGCCTGGTTCGCCTTCATCCTGACTCTATGGATCATGGCCGACCACGCGCCCGCTGCGCAGGTCTTCACGACGTTCAAGTAAGTTGGTGCTGGGACCCGTTCGGGTTAGTGCTGGCTGGCTGATCATGTCTGTCCAGTGACGGTGGTGGCTGGGGCAATACAGGACTCTCGTGTCTTGTTGGACTTACTACACCCATCTGGTGCTTCATTGGTCCTGACGGTATGTTACTGTTCTCTGACCGCCTGTTGAGAGGGAAGCTTACGTACGAAGCCGGTGCACACATGTCAGAGGAGCTCAAAGACGCGAGCTTGCAGCTGCCCAAAGCAATGATGTGGGCGACCTTCGGCAACGGTATCATGGGCATTGGAATGTTGATAACCTTCTGGTGAGTCAGACCTCCGGGTCAGGTGAATGTGGTGTACTGACCGAGGCCAGCTTCTGCATCACGGACCTCCAGGCACTGCTCGACTCAGAGTCGGACTACCCCATCATCCAGGTGCTGTTCGCGGCGACCGGCTCACAAGCGGCTACAATCATCCTCGGAAGCATACTCATCCTGTTGCTCTTCTTCTCCACGGTCACCACCGTCGCCAGTGCATCGCGGCAGATCTGGGCTTTTAGCAGGGACCGTGTAAGTGCAGCACCATGACCGCCGGATGCTGGCGCAGCGCTGAATTGAACCCAGGGACTTCCGTTCTCGGTTTGGGTGCGCTATGTCCCTCCCAAGTGGGAGATTCCGCTCAACGCTGTAGGTGTCTGCACCAACGACCGCAACCCTGCGAATCTGCTAACCGATCAGTAGCTTCTGGTATGCCTCGCGGTCTCCCTGGTCCTCTCATGCATCAACTTCGGCTCGGGGGCAGCACTCAACGCCATCGTCAACGTGTCCAACGCCGCCCTGATCTTCTCCTACCTGGTCTCCGTCGGCTGTGTGCGCCTGAAGCGACTGCGCGGGGAGCCGCTCCTGCCTCGCCGCTGGTCGCTCGGCAAATGGGGCGCGCCGATCAACGACATCACACTGCTGTTTCTGGCCGTGGGCTTCGTGTTCTCGTTCTTCCCGCCTGTGCCGGTGATCGGGGATCCTCAATGGGCGGGGGACTTCAACTGGTGAGCCTCTCGGCGCGTTAAGAGGTTTCTACCTCGGCTGATCATTATGGCAGGGCAATCGTCATCTTCGGCGCAACCTGTGCGCTCGCGCTCGTGTACTACGTCTGCGGTGGGAGCCGGCGGTACGTTGCTCCCGTGGCTCTGGTAAAGCAGGACTAGCAGCCCCGTCCGTGATGCGTACCAGGCATCGTGGGAGGAGGCTTCAGTGCCGGCGAATGTTCGGAGCGCCTAGACCTGTACTGCGACTGAGTGATCTTCTTGTGATTACTGTGCTTTCGGGTGTTCATAGAGGGCAGATCTCGCGATGGAGGCCTTGCTTCGGTCGTTGTGTAGACGAGTTGGTGGATCACTGGTGAAAGCTCGGACGTAAGCTCCTCCGTTCCCGCCAACCTCTCACCTGTTTCTCTCTTCACTCGCACCTGGCCTCAATCGCAAACTTCCCGTTTGCGTTGCACGCTGCAACGGCGTAGAAAGTATGTGCCCACACGGACAGTGCTATGCTGGCGTGACATGCCACACCCTGTGTGCCGGAGGAGATAAGCTTGTCCGCGGACACGACAATGCTCCTCATCAAGACATGGTTCATCGGCGACGCGCTACAGTATCCAATGCTCAGGGCTCTGGCGGGCGTCGCAAATGGTAGCGTGGTTGTGTTCGAGTACGAGCGGTGCCAATCTGGAGCCAGCTCGGAGACCTACTATATCGGTGTCCGCAATGTCAACATTCATACATGGCTGACAAGGTCAACGACATTCACTCATGCCTTTGCATTACAGTACGATTGACAAGCAGGGGCTTATGTAAGGACCAACAGTTCTCACGCATCCCAGGCTGCCCTCCCAGTGGATGCCATCAGCAAGATCACCTACGTTGCTCACGGACACTACCCTCTTGCCAAAACTTTGTCACGTCCCGCACGGCAGCTGCATTATCGGCGGACCCGGCGCGATTACGTCGAGAGTGCCCTGGCTCCGAGGCGCGGATCACGAATTAGACGGCAGCTTCACCACGCAGGGCGGTACAGGTCAAGGCCGTGTTGGTAGAAGCACGACCCGGTACCTGACAACGTCCAAGACCCGCACGCTGTCCGCGTAAGCGCTCAACTTCGCCACAGTATTTTCGCCGCGATGCAGCAGGATGAGACGCTGTACTAGCAGCCGACACCTCACTCGCCAGCACTGGGGACAGCGAATGCGACGCGGAGTGAGGCCGGGTTTCCAGGAGGGTGATGCAAGTGTAGCTCAGCACTATATGCCGCGGGCACTGCGAGTTGTCGGTATGGAGAAGGGCACATTGGCGCTGTACGGACATGGCCCTGAGATGATCTTCAACAGGCCAGATGATAGAGCGTATACGAGTCCAGGAGGCGCGTGCCCGGCCAACGCAGTCGACCTGGAGGATATGGCGGAGGGCGAGGGTATCAAGCTGTATTGAGTCAATACTAGGGGCGTACAGATGGTGGCCACGGTTGGGACGGTAGACGCCACGTACACGAAACGTGCTGCGTCCAGCGGCGGCCTGTTGGCGGCGCACTTGGGTGTCGAGTAGCTTGCAGAGCCATTGGTGGTGGCTTCGTGAGCGGCTGCGGTGGGTAGAGCGGATCTAGTGTATACGTCCATCGAAGAGAAGTCCGAGCTCACCCGCACTTCAAGCGATCCGTCGTCCCCCATCATGCATCGTCTCGTCATCATCGCAGAGGATCACTATGTACATGTACATGGAGTTCCCCCGTTCATGATCGGCGCCGCGGCCCGCATATTGCTTTGCGGAGTGCATGAGTGCGGAGAAGGAGACGTGGGAGGCTGAGGCTGGAGTCTCTGGAGCTGGTTGGCGGCGAGACCACAAGGAAGCAGTGTCGGGCGAAACCGTAAGAGCTGACCAGTCAGGGAAGGACGAAGATGCAGCAGATCTCTGCTCGCGTGCTCGATCCAAGATGGGAGTGCATGGGTGGACGTGTCAGCTGGCGGTCAGCTTCTCCTGCGTACACCCGAGACATGTGGCGTGGTTGAAGAGCCGGACGGGCATGTTGAATGGTGCAAAAAGCACTGGCAGCGGGACGCTTTCCCAGACATTGTGAAAGGCCTGGGAGGCAATGGTCGGTGTGATCTGCCGCGTGGCAGTCTCGCGTCTGTGGAGAGAGATGTGGGGGTCTCCATATAGCTCGCACCCGCATGATTGATCGGGCCGTGCTGCTGTTGAAGTACATGTTGGAGGTACTACTGTTGAAGTCCTTGTCCGCCACCGGGGCCGGTCCAACGACCGGCTTCACAGCAGATGTTGAGCGTTCATGAGATCCAGCTTGGAGATTCGAGACTCGTCGGCGCCATGGAGCTGCAGCCGACGGGCGGTAGTGCGGACGGGACGATGGTTTAGCTGGGTCCTGAGGTCGGTGTGAAGGATGCAGGGCCGGGGGAGTGCTCCCGAGCGGCGGCGCTGGTGCCGGCATGGGAACTATTGGTGAGCGGTCGCTGACCAGCGCCTTATCATACCCGACCATCTGGGCACGACCATTATTACAGACTTTCTGGTCATTTTAGCATCACATTAGGCACGTCGCTAGGTCGTCGTCAGAAGGAAAAGTACTCCACACGTTGAAGCAGCGTGAGCTTTACCTCTCAACAAAAGTATCCGTGCTACCTCTACACCTCCCCACGACCACACGCAGCCAGTTGCTCGCACACACCCGAAACATCATCGTCGACAGAGAGCAAGGCGTATAGCACAATCGCAGTCGCACGCGCTCACGAACGACCTCCACCCCGCCACCACCGCAGACGCACCGGATCTCGCCTGACCAACGCACCTGACACCCTTTCGAGCCTCTCCGTACGCATCTACTGGCCTGGTCGGCCCCCCTAGTCTACACATACGGGCGTATGCACGGCACATCCTCCTCAGCATCTAGGCTCTTTGCCTACTGAACGCTGAGCATGCCTCCGTCAGCGCCGCCCCGGAGATTCGCACCCCAGCCTGTCGAGACGAGTGTGAAGTCGTCCAAAGATGGACGACAGCAAGCCTCTGAGGATGGCAGTCCGCCGAAGACAGACGCTTTGCTGTCCAGCCCGTGGAGACCACGACAGCATCGTCGAGAGAGCGGAAGCTGGAGCAAGAAGACAAGCCAAAGCCACGGCGGTTTGCTGTCGAGCCGGTGGAGACCGAGACGAGGAGCAGCAAGAGCAGCAAAAGTGGCGACTTGAACCAGGCTGGTCACATCCGCTTCCTGCCGGAGCCAGTCGAGACCGTCCGGCGCACGAACAGGAAGTCGCGTGCGGGTGAGGACGACGAGCTGGACATGCTCCCTGAGCCGGCTGCGCAACCAAGCCCTCGGAAGTTCGCACCCATACCGATCGACACCGCTCAGCGCTCTCATCGAGCGGAGGCGGGCGAGAAGGCCGGCCCATCGATGTCACACAACACAGAATCTAGCCATCACTTACACACTCAAGAACACCAACGTCACATTCGCGGCGGCGAAACGCCTGTGAATGATGATGCTGGCAGTGACGATGAAGCTGTGACTGACGACTACGCGTCAAGCATTCCACCGGAGATGCGAAGGCACCTGGCACCGCTGGACGGCAGTGCACCTGTTCGCCGGCCATCCATCCAGCCGCAGCGCAGCCACTCCTTCCGCTGCCCAGACCTGGACACGATCGAGAGTTCAGAGAGTGAGTGCGGTAGTAACGCCTCCACCTTGTCTCGTAGCCCAAGCCAAGACTCACCCATCACTGCGCCCGACTCCTCGTACGCAGGCGGTCAGAAGCACGCGGCGCGGAGTCGCGAGTCCGTGGACGAGAACTACTCGCGTTATCTGCTCGAGCTCGAAGCGAAGAAGGCGGAGGAACGGCTGCGCGAGCTGGCCGAGGGCGCGTTTCCGAACCCGGACTTCCACGAGCCCGTGCAGCACTACATGGACCGGGACGATGAGAGCGATGAGATGGAGCTCGAGGACCGGGTCGTCACATACGAGATCGAGGAGGACATGCTGATGGAGATGGCGGCCCGGCGGGAGAGCACGGCGAACATCAGCTGGGAGCAGATGGAGATGCAGCGGCATCACGAGCAGATGGAGCAGGAACGCAACGCCGCCAAGCTGACGGAGAAGAAGAAGACTCAGCAAGTCTCGCAGTCGCCGTGGTGGAATCCCACGGCGGCTGCACCGGGGCCCGAAAATGCCGACAGCGAGATGCAATCGATGCGCGACCGCGCTCGCCCGCCCATGCTGGGCGCGGATCTCGTCTTCCCGCGCTGTCCTTCACCTGACCCGGCGCGATTCGACGTTACGCAGGGCTCTGCGATGTTGAGAAGCCAGATGCGCCACCTCAGCAAGCACGCGGACTCCAAGAAATCCGACGCCGCAGAGCCTGGACTCTGGCACAACCCCAACGCGGACCTCACCCCGCGCAACATCACCATCACCACCACCACCGCCCCGAACAGCCCCAAGACCCCTAAGAAGGGTCTCTGGGGCGGCTTCTGCGTCGACGACGGCGAAGCGCACATCTCCCCCTCCGGCCTCACCGCCCCGTACGCACCCACCGGCCTCATGACCCCCAAAGTCGACTTCTCCAGCAGCAACCCCTTCGAGCAGTCCTTCGCCGCGCCCAGCCACGCCAGCGTGGGTGTGGGCGCGGGCGGCGTCCTGACCCCGCCGACCCCGCCCCGCAGCATCAAGAGCGGCGACCTGAGCGGCATCGACACCGTGCTGAGCGCGGAGCAGGCCCTCGACGACGTCATGGCGCGCGAGTTCCCGGCCGCCTTCATCACGCAGGTGTACAACTACCTCTCCCTCGGCTACCCCGCGCTCGCGCGGCCCTTTGACGAGGAGCTCAGCAAGATCTCCCGGATCCCGATCGCGGAGCTGCGGGCCGACGACCGGAAGGCCGCCGCGGCGCCGCGGGGGTACATCCGGCTCGGGGAGGATTTCGAGGGGGGTGGTGGGCAGGGGGAGGTGGAGGAGGGGATGTGCATGCGCTGGCGCGCGCTGCGGCTGTACGTGCGCGAGTGGACAAGGCAGGAGAAGGATATGGTGCATGAGCTTGGGCCGGGCGGGGAGTTTGGCACGACGGCTAGGCGGGGGAGCTGGGCTTTCTAGGAGGCCGGGCGGTACCGGGATGGCGGGAGGAGGGCGTGAGAGGGGTTTCGGACTACGTGTACGGCATACGGGCGAGTGCTTTTCGTTGGAGTCTGGGGAAAGTCGCTCGCTGACTACGCGAGCTGGGTCCGCGGCGTCTTCAGGCCGTGGCGTTCATGGTTCGGTGGGTTCGGTGTGGCGTTGGTCGGCTCATAGGCTGGCATCGGATTAGCGATGTGACGACGCGGCATAATGAGCGATGGCATTGATAGTGTGATAGAGAGTCGTACCCTCTGAACGCGGGGATACCCTCACCTCCCAGGACCCGGCTCTCGATGATGCCGTCTCTGGAGAGCAGCTTCCTTGTATGGTCTGCCTGCTGCTTGACGGATGGGAAAGAAGGAGACCGTCCGGCCCATTCGCATGTCGGTCCTCAACGGCATGGTGTTCAAAGGCGCAGACAGCTATCAGCACTACATACCGACTGGATATGCTGCGCCGGCGCTCGCTACGTACGTCACATCCTCTACACTCTGGAAGGAAGCGCACCGTCCAGTAGATCTCAGTGTACTCAGGTTCTCTTTGAGCGACGCTCTGACTCCCATCGCAGCACGGACGTCTGTACCACATGAGGCCCGTGCAAGGGCCATACGCTTTCAGACGTCAAGAGCTGATGCTGCGGCGATCGCAAACGACGGCCTGCAGTGCTCGGACTACTCCGGTGGACCCGCGCTCATGTTCCTGGACATCTCGGCGTCGCCCTCATCATCTTCAGCACGCTTGCGCTTGCCACTATTCTGCATGCTGCCCGTTCCGACACTTTCCTGCGCCAGTCCATCGATGATTGTCAATTGCTCGACAGCAGTCTTCGTGCGCTTCAGATCTGCCTTCAACTTCTTCGCTCTCCCGGCCTCAAGCCGTGTCGATCCGTTGAGCATCCTCGTCAGAGATACTACGTGCTCCTTAAGCTTCTCGATCTGCTCGGGCACGGAGTCACTGACATTCATCGCGTGGTCGAGCTCGCGCTTCGTGCTGAGGATCTTCTCCACGACTTTAGGGAGGCGATAAGCTTCGCGTCGGCTGAGCTGCTCGTGCTGCGCCAGCAGTGAGTTCAATCTGCCCTCCAGATTTCTGATCGCCGGGTCGTCGCTCTGCACAGGCTTCACATTCGGCGTTTCCTTCGGATCAGTTTCGCCGGCAAGCTCGTGGCTGGCCGTGTCAGAAGCGCGGTCACCGCCAGAGAGCTGAGGCTGCTCCGCATCAAGGCTAAAGGTCTCCTGGACATGTTCGGCCTGGTGCTGCCGATCCCTGGTACCCGTGAGCTTGCGATGGCAGGGCGGGCAAAGCAGTACGCGGCAGCGCGGGCAGTCGAGCATGTCAGTGTAGCCCGCGCGCGTCTCGCAGGTCCCGTGTTGATCAAAGTAGCAGTCTTCGAGGACATCTTTGCCATACACGACGGCCTTCCATTCTCCTGGATGCCGACAGGCCGCGACATCGCGGTTGCTGAGAGGCGGCAGGCGGACGTAGTCGTCTCCGTCGCCACCAAGAGAGTATCGAGCAGGGCCGGTGAGACCATTGTCGTGGCCAGGTGGCGCCCTGACATGCAGTGGAGCATCAAGACTTTCTGTGGCAGCCACGCGCTTACTGGCAGTGATCCCATACCCAAGCTGCGATCGCGTCTGGGGCAAGAGATCCGGCTTGTTCGCACGAAAATTGGAGCTGGACAGTGCGGAGTCCCGCCGGTCGTTCACGCTGTACGATTGCCTTCCAATCGAGACGCCGCCACCGCTGAACAATTTCGCTTCGTCAAAGGGGGGAGGCACAGAGACGTCGCGGTGTTGGACAAGATCCGACTGGAGCTCTGGCTCATACGTGGAGTCGTCTCCAGGCTCGTAAGACTCCTCAAGGTCCCGCTCCGGTGTCGCGCCAGTTGAAGAGTCCCGCTTGGTGCCCGGGCTTGTCAGCATCCTGTCCCTCTCATCAGCGATGAGCTCATCGACGGCCTCGCTCAGCTCTGAGCTTGTGACGACTTTGACGCCAACTGGGTGGCCATGGTCATAGGTAGGAAGTAGAACGAAGTTGGTAGCAGGAACGCGGCCCTGAGCGACGGGTAATGGGGGTTGGTGTGAAGTCGAAGTGTCCGCCGCCAGACACTTTTGGAGCGGACATGCTTCACAATGTCCTCCAGCACTTTGAAGTCGACCGACACTCTGTGCTGATGCATTGCGAACGTCCGCGGCTCCTGCTGTGGTTAATGCGGATGCACTGCTCGATGTCGGCGAAAACGCAATTTCACATGTTGATGAAGGTGAGTGTGAGGCAAGCTGGTGGGTGGAGCTCGCACCTTCCTGCTCTGGAAACGGAAGGAGCGTTGCACACACGACCTTAGCTTGATACGCTAGGCGGCTGCCATCTGCACTCGTCACCTATCTTTCGTCTCGTCAACATCGGCACAACAATCACGACACCTTGTCATTGAGCCTCCTTCTTCGAAACACAAACACCGCCATTTGACATGACGAACTGTCCAGCCGAGCAGGAGACTGCACAGGCAAGTCAGCTATGGGCGTCGCAGATCCAAGTAATGCTCGGGCTGAAACCGGACCCGAGACAGCAGATTCCCTGTAGCGAGAATGCTAAAGAGATGTCGCCGAATGGAACGGACGAAGTCGACTATACGATGCCGGCACTAGGCGCCAGCGTACTGCGCCCATATGATGGTGCGGACACCGTGAGGGAGCCAAAGACAGAGAAGCTCGCCGGTTGTGCACCGGCAAACAACGACTGCACGAAGCCGTTGCCAGCAGGTCCCCAGCACATGGTCGAGCCGTCCAGGTGGGGGCCTGACGATATCTGCTCCAACTGCGCACAAGATATACACAACAAAGTCCGGGGCGTTACGAAGGAGAGCTGCGACTTCCTCGCGCGTAAGCATCGGGGCCATGCCCGCTGCTCCCGCTGTACCATCAAGACGCAGCACCGTCAGCCGCATCTGCAATGTAATCGTGCTGGTAGGCGCGGATCGACGTCAAGTACACTGCCGCCATCGAATACCAGGTTCCAGGAATCCGGGTTGACTAGGGGCCGCCCTGACTACTGGCGACCCCCACCCAGCGTGCCAGTCTCCGAGTACATTCCAGATGCACAATCGACTGCGCGGCAGCCAAGTCGTATGCGGCAGCATCGCCATCGTTCGAGCAGCCGAGAACAAGTCACTCGGGGGCGGCAACCGGTAGCCTCAACGAACGCGCCGCACGGCCCAAGCATCAGGCAGGAGCAGGCCTCTGAACGGTCCGGCTCTCTCAATTTTGCCTACGAGGACGTGCAGGCCTCCATCAACCATCTCGTCACCGAGCTGCATCATGAGTCAAGTGGGAAGCTCCGGGCTCTGCAAGGAAAGCTCCTGACATCGGAGACCAAGCTGATCCAGGCCAATA
This sequence comes from Teratosphaeriaceae sp. CCFEE 6253, assembly GCA_033119285.1. Lineage (NCBI taxonomy): Eukaryota > Fungi > Ascomycota > Dothideomycetes > Mycosphaerellales > Teratosphaeriaceae > Teratosphaeriaceae sp. CCFEE 6253. Next base: position 41,146 of record JAWDJV010000023.1, on the reverse strand, counting down.
CCAAGATCAAAGAGCTGGAGCATGCACTAGTACAGACGGCGTCCGCACTGGCGGTGTCAACACGCTCCACCGATCTCGCCCAGAAGCGTAGCCTTGGATTCATGGCGGAACGCGAGTCGGGAATGAGCAGCGGAGAAGTCGAGGTGGAGGGTGAAGAGGGTCGAAAGAAACGGGCTTGCCGTTCGGACTAGCTGTCGCTGGCGGAGAGAGGTGGAGGCCTGAGCGCCGGATGGACGAGGTGCCAGCATGAGGAAGCTGCTATGAGCGGGACGGGCTTGCGAAGGCTGCGGTTACGTGCTCGTGCCGCGCTCCTCGTGGCATGAGTCCGCAATGAGCTTGGCAGATCAAAGGCGCAGTGGCTGAATGGAGCCAGTGGGCGCATGGGCAGTGTGTGCGGTGCGGTGGTATTGGCGAGATACAGTCGACTCAACTTTCCTGGCTTAATCGGCCATGGTCGTTCCGCAATGCATCCACCTCGGCCCTTATTGAGGCCCACTAATGCTTGAGGTCGTTTCATTCGCACCGTAGAGACAGCCAATGTTGTCAGTGATGTAACTTGGAGGTCCAGCAGAGCTTGCCTACGAAGCTCGCACCTTCCTTCTTCGGACGCCGTCTACATCATGCAAGCTCGCTCCGCACCGCGGAATGTGGAGCAGCTGCTGCGTAGGACAGCGCCGTCATTTCCGCAGATACCTGAACCTGAGAACGTTACACTTCGCGGGCCTCAACAACGTGGCAGACTCGCCTGCCGAGCAAGGACCCAGTGATCAACTCCGGCATTGGCACCGAACACTCCGTTGGAGCTCGAGTTGAAACGGTCGATCTCATCGGCAAGGAGCATCACACAATACCAGTAAACCGCAAAAGCTGCCCGCGTGGAACCTTCCACACCGGGATGCCAGCGTCGGATCGGGATCAGCGGATCCAACACGCGGGCCCTGACGCCGGCAAGCGACTGGTGAAAGACAAGGCCAAGAATGATGACCGGAGAGGCGACCAGCCGGTCCTCCCACCAGGGCAGGACGACGCCGAGCAGCTCACTTGGAGCCCGGACGAGATGTGCCAGCATTGTGCTCAAGACATCATGAAAGGAGTCCTCGACCTTAGGAGGGAGGACTGCGACTTCGTCTCACGCAGGCAGCGCGGGCACGACCACTGCACGCGCTGTGTCGCCAAGAGACTGCGCGGCCGGCCACGCTTGCAATGCAGCCGCGCTGGCAGAGGTCCCCGAGCCGGCAGAGGGCGGTGGTCGCCAGAAACGCCGCCGCGGACCGACACCCACCGGCCTCGACGTGCCGACCTCATTTGGGGCTACGCTGGATCCCGAGCGGCGGACAGCTATCGTCCAGAGCGAGATGGCGCGCGGGCTTCCAGCTCCGGTCTAGATGCCCGTGCGATCGCCGATGTGCCGATCTCCAGGCTGCTGCCGGCGAAGCCGGGCCCCGAGTGGCAGCTCCTGGGCGCCGCGCGCACAGACTCGCTGATGGAGTGCGATCATTTGCCACCGTCACCCACCACATCCGGCCCGGGGTCTTCTGCGACTTCAAGATCGATTGCGGAGACACCGGGCAACGCTTCGTCACTGCCGCATCCGCGCCCTCGTCCACGCAGCCAAGAAACCCTCGATGTTGAGAGACCATCTGCGGGCGCTAGGATTGTTGAGCTGGGAGCTGACCCAAATCATCACCAATCGCCATCCGTTGAACCGGTATCCGCATCCGGCACAAATGCACGAGTGACCCTGGAAACGCCAAGTGGCATTCCGCCCCGTACGCTGCACGACACGCCCAACCCGGAATGCTTGACCGCGGAGAAGGACTCCGCATGCACGGCCACCGCACCCAGCGACTCCAGAGTCAGCCCGCAGCTGTCGTCCAGGAAGTCTGACTGGATCACTCGGATGCATCAAGAGATCGAAGCCTCGAACAACCAGCTCATCGCAGAAATCAAAGCCGAGTCCGGCAAGGAGATCCAGGATCTGAAGGCCGGCCTGTCAACGATCAAGAGCGAGCTGTCCAGGACCAGAGTCGACCTTGACGAGGCCCAGACCGAGAACGCGACGCTCCAGCTTGCGTTGGCTCAGATGGCCGAGGCGAATGCAACGCTGACCAGCCGTTTTGGCCAGAGCCGGAAACGCAGCGCTGGCGCTGTGAAGGAGCAGGAGGTGAAAGGTTGCGGCGTAAAAGGTGAGGCGGAGGACGGGGCTCGGAGGAAACGCATGCGCGCCGAGGATCTCGGTCTGTGAAGTGCTAGAGTCAGCAGAAGCTTCATCCAAATTATGACGCTGGACTTTCGGGGCTCAAGCTCCCGGCGTTGGAAGAGGCATCAGGACTTGATTGGTGCGCGAGCGCTCGTTTGAACTGCATTGCGTTTTCTCGCAGCTGCCATTGCTCGAGTCCGAGTCCGAGTCCGAGGTGGATCAGCCAGCTCGCGCAGGATAGATTCGATTAGCATCCACCACTCCTCGCCACCATGTGCAGCTTGATCCGCGTGCCGCATGAGACCTGCATCAAGGAACATCACATACAATCCTATACGACGCCTCCATCACCCAGCCTCTTCAGCAACCGGTCCTCCACCCCTTCCAGCACGCACCAATGCGCCACGACCTCCAAGTCTTCCACCACGGCACCAAATACCTTCTCCATGTCCTCCGCGCCTCCCATCGGATTGACCTGCTGCTGCTGCATCTGCATCTGCTGCGCCACTTGGCTCGCTGCATTGTTGGAGCCCAGGATGAAGTTGTAAACCGGTTGCAGGCCGAAGAGGGTCAGGAAGTACCAGGAGAGCGAAGACACCCAGCGCACGTCCAGGTCGCGGGTCCCGACGCCGGCTTGCAGCATTTGCTTGAATTGGGGTGTTAGTGGGAAGGGGAGTTTCACTTCATACCCTGTTAGCCATTGCGCAATTGTGGGTCTCGTGTGGGACATGGCGCTCACTGATCACGTATCCGGAAAAGAAGGCATTGATCCAGCCCATGATCAGACTCTGCGGCACCATCATGGCCACGTTGCCCTTCATCATGCCCATCATGCCCTCCATCATCGCCGGATCATTCAGCGGATTCGGCTTCCCCTTGCCTCGCCCTTCCGGTCCTTCGGCGAGGAGCGTTCCGTCCTTTGCCTTGTCCGCAAACCATTCTTTCCGGCGATTGAACGAGGAGGCGGAGAGCTGGGCGTGGTTCATGGTGAGGTTCCGTGCGCGCTGGAGGTGCCGCTGTTCGCGGAGTTTGCCGGGCAAGGGGGACTTGGGGGTGGATTGGAGCAGGGTCGAGAGGTAGTGCCGGAGTATGCCGGTCAGGATCATGACTACTGTTATAGGGAGCAGGATCCAGTAGCTGGGAGGAGGATCAGTGGGTGGGACGGCGGACGGCGGGGTGCGCTGGAGACGTACAAGAGCGCAGGATCCCGGTGGATCTGCTGCTCGATTAGGCCGGCCATGTTGACGGTGCAGGGCGATGCTAGAGCAGTACCTGGCCTGGACGAGATGGCGGCTCGTGAATGGGGTGAAGTGGACGAATTGATTGATGCCTCAGGCTTCATACACTGTTCGACCTCCTTCGCATCGTAGCGGGCAACGATGTGAAGCTGTTTGATACAAACTGCGCGTTCGGTTCCCCCGAAGCGGAGATACTTCTTCGTCGTAGTAGTGGTACTGTTGTGCCGGAGATGCGGCAGGCACTGGCTGTGAGTCAGCGCTTCAACGACAGAAGAGAGCGTCTCCTTCAGTGACGAACTCGGTGCAACCTACACGTACCTGGATACATCTTTCAACAGGCTCGTTGCCTCCTAGACACGTCCTCCAAGTCTTCCTGCGGTCCAAGTACTGTACCGTGATAATGGCGCGCCCCCCGGACGACATACTACTCGTTGTTTTCGCCTGTGCTGATATTGACACGCTCCTCAACTTGCGGCTGCTGGATCACAACACTCGTGCACTCATCACAACACACATTCACGGACTTACTGAGAGCGTCGCCCGCTCCTCCTTCCCCAAGCAGAATCGAATCCTCACGGCCATGCCCAACAAAGACAGCGAAGATCACCTAGAATGTCTGCGCTGGCTGAAAGAACTGCGCTATGAGCAGCTGGCCGCCATTCTTCTCGAGTACGACGAACCCCCTGTCTCAGCAGAAGATGTACTTGGCGAACGTTGGCGTGCAGCACTTGCACAAGGCTGGCGCATACTCGCGCAGTGCTCCAAGATCGCCCGTGAAGTTTCAGAGATCCCGGGAGAGCAGCTATCAAGGCTTCTGCCAGCTCCGGGCCCCGAGAATGACGAGCAGGAAGCTACTGTTGCATCGACCAGGTTGAGAGAGTTGGAGACCTGCCGGAGATGTCTGGCTCATCTCGAGACGCTGCCAACAGAGAACCTACAAGCCTACCAGGAAATGAGAACGTGCGTTCTCGAGTCCGTCTTGGGCTTCCCATCCAAGTTCACCACCGAGCTTCTGAGCCAGGAAGAGCCGGGCAACATCCCATGCCGATCATGGGTGGCAAGCTACATACTCAAACTTGGCCCGGAACCCTTCTGGAGAGCGTGGTGGGCCGCACAGCCGACATCAGGCCAAGATACCTACGCTCTCGGCTCCATTGTTGAAGCCGCATGGGACAAGCGTGACGAGGCGACTAGACGAGAGGAAAGGCAGATAGATGAGATCCTGAGGGAGCAGGTGGAATACATCACGAGCCGTGCGCGAGAAAGGCTCTGGACTCCTTCGCGCGCGCAAGGAAGGATGCCGGAAGACGTTCACAATGCCTTCGATCTTCCCGAGGCGGGCATCATTGCCCACGAGCGGGCAAGCCTGACCGCGCAAGGCCAATCACCACCGCCTCTCGTGTTGAATGGTTTGCGCTTCGAGCAGCGGCTAGATACCAGAGTCATTGGACGGACTCCAACTGAACGATCGCCTCGGTCACCTCCCCGGCCAGCGTCGCCTCCGCTGCCTCCACATGCGCCTCCACAACAACGAGTCTCTGTCTGCTTCCCATCTGGCTCCCACCGCACGCCTTTCGACGATGTACTGCCGGAGTATAAGAATTTATACGTGGAGTGGAAGCGCGAGTGGAGAGAGAAGCAGGGCTGGGAGGTGCAGCTCCAATTCATGAGACAGCGCCTTGAGCAGGCGTAGACAGCCAGGAACAGGTGAAACACGAGTTGAGTCTGCGCCACGCATCGGTAAGCGTATGGCAGTGCGCCACCTTCTCTCCAGCAACACGCATGGCTACCAGCCGGCGCAAATCCGGTCTTCATGCCACGCTAACGTCTGATACCAAAGAGAGATCACGTTGAGTCATACATTCTTATGCTAGGCCTGAGAAAGTGTTGTACTGGTAGCCATACCTTTGGCGACCCGTACCGGGAGGAGCAAGGTAGTCACCGCCCGTAAATACCACCATCTGCTCATGCCGAGATTGTGACCGTCACCAGCGTGCTCGGCGGTGCAGTCCTCTTGGCGTTGGGATCCTTGCCCGCCCAAGTCGGCAGGTTCTGAGCTGTCGTACCATCCGGCGTGCCCATGTTGTACAGCTGCGCCACCCGAGCGAGGTCGCCAGCAGATACGCGGGCCAGCTTCGGGTCGGCATTCCCGCCCATCCACAGTTCGAAGTACTTGTCATCAGCGTCCACGCCAACGAGCACAGTGCCATCCGGAAAGTTCTCATCTTGGTCGCGAGCCTGGCCGTAGGAGCTGTAGATCATAATGCTGGTGAAGTCGAAGGGCCGAGACATCGCCCAGTAGGTGTTGCGGATCTTCGTGTAGTGGACGGCACGGGGGAAGTACATCTTGGCGAGAGCCGGGTCCTCGCACCTGCGCGGCTTATTAGATCCGGCAGAATGCATGGGAGGCGAGAGGGCCGCTTACACGATGTCCTCTACGCATTTCTTGGTCTTCCGTCCGCCGCACTGTATGGTACCCAGCTTTCTCGCTTCCCTGACGTCTCCTACTGCCTACAGTGCTGTCAGTAGATACTCGAGCAGCGATCAAGTGTATCTTGCCTGTGCGAAGCCTCGCAAGTTCCTGCAGCTGTAACCCACGCCGGCATCTCGATCTGGGCGCTGATGCTCATGCTCGAGACCGATAGCGTGGCCGAACTCGTGCGCAATAGTCAGGGCCCACTTGTCGTCGCTCTCCTCGGCGGGATATTCCACGAACATGTTGTGGCGGCCGCTGTCGGTGCGAGTGTAATCGTACCCCATGGTAGTACGAGTGCCGCCTTCAGTCACCAGACTGATCTGCAGAGCATCGAAGGGCTGCGGGAGGTCGCTGCACAAGCACGCGGGGTCATGGTGGCAGCCGGGATCGACGGTAATGTCGAGAGCGGTCTGCGTGATGGCGGCCCTCCAGTACTCGATACCGGCGGCGATGATGGGCTGGAGTTTGGAAGCTGAGTTTGCGTCTGCGTAGCAGTACCTCACTGGCTGCTGGTTGCCGTTCATCGGGTCGGGGGGACCGATTGGCCATGGCCCGATGTCGTGGTCACTCATGCCGCCCGGAACGCCATACCAGCGCGGAGAGATGGAGCGCTCGACGAGCGAGGCGGTGATGGAGGCCGGAAGTAGCAGGAGAAGACTCATCAAAGCGAGGAAGACACCAATGAGGCGCATGTTGACGGCTGTAGTGGGTTGTATGCTTGTGTGAGTATTCGAGCCGGATTCCTGCTGCCAATGGTCGAGGTCCACGTAGATGTTGGTACTAAGACAGTGTGGAAAACAGTGGGTTCTTATGTAGCCTTGCGCGACTGCAACCCTTAGCATTCACCAGTATTCACGCGGCATGTGACTGCTTTCACACATGGTAGAGTGTTTCCGTCAACGCTCGCTGCAGATCCTCGCCTGATCGGGAAGCTTGTCGTCCTTCTAGGAAGGCACCGCAGAGCATGTGACTGAATATCGCGCGTGGTCCATAATTCACAAGACTCGTCAACATGGTGCTTCACTGCATTCACCTCCGTCCCAGGGCGCCGACGAGCGGTGTTCTACTCCGCGGAACTGGTTGAAACCGTAGAACCATTGACGGTGGACTGAACAGCTGAAGGCCAGTGATGTACCGGGCTTTAATGACTGCATGGTCTCAGTCTCCCGACTGAACAGCGATGCTGGTCAATTGTCCTAAAATCTCGTCCTCGATTGCGGAGAATAGTGGTGGTGGGGAGTGAAGATAGCTGAATAGTATCTCCCCATTGAGAAGGCTTTCTCGCATCTGAGGTTGGCCGCACACTGCCGACATGGCTCGATCCTTTGCATTGGAAGATCTGAACTGCTCGAGTCAGCCTATGATATGAAGGAGTAAGGGTCTCGGTGACTCAAGAGGTGATCGATTTTGTCCATATCCAAAAGTGATGCGTTTCAATTGCAGTAGCCGCAACTGGTGGTCTCTCGAGACGTTCTCAAGGCCAACAGAAAGTGCCTCGCAACATGTATGGCGCGTCCAAGAATCGCGACCCGTGGGGGCGTTCCGTGATCCAATCGAGCACGAGTCCATCATTCTAGCGGTCTGGAGAGCTCACATCAATCGGGACTCGTGACAAAGCAAGAGCTCAAGTCTTCCGCAGACAACAACGAGCGGCGCATTTGTCGTGGCACAAGCATCAGCTCTCGCCAAGAGCACAGCGGAACCAGGCAGTGAGAGCCGTATATCATCGTCATGCCAAGGGAGAGGAGAGAGACCGTACTGGACTGTGTTCGTGGCTTTGGCATAGACGTTCGAAGAGGAAGGCGATCAGAGATGCTTGACTGCCGTCCATTTCGCGCAGGGATCGTGCAGGTGGTACTGCAGCAGGAGACTCGGCCCTTACGTCAAGTACAGCCGCCCTATGTTAGAGGTTAGATGGTCGGAGGGCAGTAGTGTGTGCGAGATGAGGTTGACATCCTCTCAGGTGCCCTCCAGGCTCGCATGAGTTGCTGCCTGAGGCTTGAGAGGACACCTGGACCTCACCTCACCTTTGCGTGTTGCAACATCCAACGAACAATGTGAACGCAGCCACGCACGGTCCTTCCTGAGCATGGCCGACCCCAAGATATCTCCTCACTCCCTTGCCGACCTCAAAAATACGACCGACGACGCGCTGGGCAACTACCTCCGCGGCCTGAACTTCACCCAGGACAATACCAAACTCGATGTCCGGCTCGCGCTCGGCTACGCCAGTGTGATCATCGCGGCGGTGACATTCGCCGCAGACTACAAGCTGGGCTGGGAGGCGACGAAGACGTGGACGGCGGTCGCGGTGGTCGCATACGGAATATTGAATGCCGCGTTCACGTATTGGATGTGGGGCGTGGAGAAGGGGTGTGTTTTTGATGGCGTGAGGGGAGGGAAGAAGGTCTGTCTGTCGCAGAGCTGGGCTGCTTGGGCCGTATGGCTACAAGATCTATGCTGATGTCCACCCAGATCTCCATATCAAGCAAAACCGTCAAGCACGACCCGACATACCACCTCACAATCGACTCGAAACAGATACAAGCACCGTTTACCACATGGTTCACAGACGACGGTTACTTCGTCGCTAAGCCCTTCCAGCAATGGCTCGCCAGCAGCGTCGAAACGATCCGGAGTGCGGACGCCAAGAATGCTCCGCGAGACCAGCGTGATGAGTTGGCTGCGCCCAGCGCAGAGGTTGAACCTGCAGGGAACGGCGATGTGAATGGATTCATGGAGGTCAGTGGTGTGGAGGGCAAGGCGAAGGGCAGCAAGCGATCCAAAAGGAAAGGCTAGAGAGCGCCAAGTTTCTGTATCCGCGAAGCAGCGAAGTCTCGTACGCCATGCTGTCATCTCGCATCTGCTCTCTACTACGCAGCTAGCTCGTGTCGTTGATGCTGCACCGGCTCACAGTCATAGATCGCCTGCTACCTATCTCACCTCCGACGATGCAGCGGGCAGCAGCTCGATCAACGCCTTCGTCTCCTCCCAACGACGCCCTCGACAACAACCTCTTGGGTTGCAAAGCCATATTGCGAGTCGACCGTCTAGAGAAGGTGTGATCATCTGGAAAGCATACAGAATGACGAAGGACGACAGCTCCACTCAGTAATCCAGGCTACTGCGACCTGCTCCGCTTCCTCCCTCGAGGCTTAGCCCTATGCTCCGACGGCTCGCTGCTGACCCCTGCCGCTGTACTCCTTTTCACGCTATGCTCTCCGTTCGAGGAGCTCTTCTGAGCCTCGGAAGGATCGGGCGTGACGTGAGACCCGTCATCTGCAGCACTGACCCCCGATGGCCACTCAATGAGCCGACCAGGTTCTGCTGGCTCCTGCACCGTCTGCTCTCTAGCGTCGGCGATGTGTGCAGGCCTCCGCGCCTGAGTAGGAATGAGGCTTCGGGAGATCGCAGCTGGCTGCTGCTGCTCTGTGCTGAGCTGGTGTTCGATAGTGCCACGCGGATCAAGCTGTCCGCGGGCGAGACGGCTCAGCTGGCGATCCCTCTCGTCATCCGACTTACGGGCGAAAGTGTAGCTTGCAGCCACTGGTGCCCTCGGCTGTATTGATGCATCATGTGGCTTGCTGGCCTGCCCGGCGGGAGCGACTGGTGGGCCGTACGAGTTGCCGGACTGACCTTGAGGAGGTAAGTAGCTAGCCGGAGCAGGCTATGCTTGATAGCCGCTGGCCGGAGCCTGCGCGAAGTCGAAGACTTGGCTCGGTGCCGCTGTAAAAGGAGACGCTGTGCCGTAGTTGGCAGGAAAAGGAGGAACCGGCTGCACACCACCACGACTCGGCACAGCCGGACCCTGTTGAGTGTAGGTGGGCTTTCCATCAGCACCCCTGATCCGCTTCTTACTGGGAACCCCAAACAGCAGATGACCCTTCGCCACCTTCTCCGAGAGATCTGTACTCTGAGTAGTCCACGTGCAGTATTCGCAGCTCGGCTTCGCACACCGCCACATGCGCTCCACTCTCCCCCCTGGCCTTGGGACGTCCACCTTCTTGGTCGGCACATTAGTAGCGGTCCTCTGGTTGTAGTCGAAGGTTCCAGACTTGAACTTTGTGAGGAGTTCACCGTGGTCTGGCTCGCAGGTGTGGACGATCTTCTTCTTGTCTTTGAGCTGCCAGGCTGTGGCCAGATCTGTGCTTGGGGGGGGGGGGCCATGAGGGCGCAGTATGAGGAGCTTGTGGAGGAGCGGCTGTCGGAGTCTGCGTAGACGATCTGTTGAGCGACAAATGTGCTGTTGCTGGTCGATCGACAGATGCCTGCATTGGAAATACTGCAGCAGCAGCTTGAGGGTATGTATACTGCGACGTGCTGCGAAGCAGTGGCGCATAGCCCTGTGTGCCCCCTCTTAGAGTTGGAGGAGCATGACGAGTAGCGTAGGTATATTGTCCACTGGAGGCCAAGGTATGTAGAGGCGGAGAGACGCCATAGTGTATGATTTGGTCTCGTACCGCTCTGTCTTGCTGACGAACCTGTGCTTGAGAATCATGAAGCCCTGGCGAGATGGAGTGAATGTCTGTCGCTCGCTCAACTTGACGACTGCTACCCAGGGAGCTCGGCCATGGTGCAGATGGTCCGGAAGACATTGTGATTGGCAAGGTACGGGCCTGGTTGAACCTTGTGAGTGCCTCCGCCAAGAGAATGTCCGCAGCCTCGTCGTCGCTCCGGGAGTCTGCCATGTCGCAGGCGTGTATGAAGAAGCGCGTTGCTTACTCCGCCAGTCTGCGGGATGTTTTGCCAGCGATGGCAGCCGCGACAGTCTCGGACTGATGTTTGCACAAAGATGACGAGGAGGTGCAGACACTCGGCCTACACGTACCTGAAGCATTGCAATGCGTTCGTGGAGGCTCAGCTGGAGATTACTCTCCTGGCAAACGCGAACGGGCGATGTGAATGTCGACCACCGCCCAACGGGGGAGGCTAGACACATGGCGCCGCTTTCACATCACCCGGACACAGGATGAGCTATGAGACCTTGAGGCTGTAGGTGGGCATTTGCAGAAGCACGAGCATGGTAGTTCTGCATCTCAGCATCCACAGAACCCACGCCCCCGTAGCGGATTGTAGCCGCCTGCTGTTGCGAGCCGAGTCCGAGCTTGAACGTGTCTGCGGATTTGCGAGCTTCGCCAGCCCGGAAGTTGAGCTGCCCACCCGTGTCTTCATCCGACGGGTAGGCATGCGCATTTTCACGAGCCACGAGAGGGCCTGATTTCGAATGATGCGGTGTAGGACACTGAGGCCAAAATTGAACTCGGAGCAGCGTATCGGTATCCTGGGGGAGCTTGAAGCTATCCGACCCCGATCGAAGTGGTGTGTGACCGACTTGCGTTTCCTTGAGCATACTCGAGGCGGCTACCCTATCATAAGGCTGCACCAATTGGGTTCGCACCATATGTGGTAGAAAGAGCAGTCGCTGGCTCCGTACCACGACCATTTATCGCCAATATTTTCACCGGCTTGGCGCTTTTGCAGATGGCACCATGGCCGATTGCCACGCGGTCGACAATGGAGAGCATGAGCGACTGCCACTCGCGCTGGCCCATTTCATGCTTTCGAAGCAGGCTCTTGCCCGCAGGCATGGTTCTCCGCCCTCCCTATGTTCAAACGCCATCGCAGTCGCTGTGCCCCGGACCCAGATGCGCTGCTCGAACACGCCATTCCTTGCCCATGCCAAATTCCAAGGTACGCCGTGCCCCAGCGCCTTTGATCGTTCTCAGTATGCTCTGTGATCGTCTTGGACCACGCCCGCTATGCAATTGCATCCTTCAACCTTGAGACAATAGTGAAGATCAACGCCGAGCTTGGTGCACTCCTCGCAACCGTGATCCCGCACCCTCTATACAGGCCCCGCAGCCCATGCACCCTCCACACCTCTCTCCCCACACCCCAGAACGTCGATCTCACGCCCGTATGCGAGAGTTCACCAGTCTGCATCTTCGATTTGATAGTGTCCGCTGGGTACAGCCAGAAGTTGTAGGACATGCCTGCGATGGCGCCGGAGAGCATCTGCTGGGAAAGCGGAAGCTGAACGTTGCATGCAGAAGAGATGGATAGGTTCCGCGACCGGGCAAGCCGGTTTTTGAAATACAGCGTCGAGGCTTCCCAGGCCCCGAACCAGGCCGCTGTGCCGCCTGTTTCGCGGAGAAAGGTGCCAGTGTGGCCGCGCCAGAAGCCGCGGAGACCCTCGCGAACATAGACAGTACGGATGACTGTGAACGGTGACAGACTCGCAGCGGACGAGATGCTGGATGCCGAGGGGCGGACGACTTGCATCCGACATTTGACCAGCTCTATCGGTGTGAGTATCGTCGCGGTCAAGCCACCGGACATAGCGCCCGCTGTCACAAGCGCACTGAGTGGCAGCTCTTCGCCGTCGCCCACCTTAACCAGAGTTTGCTTGAGCAGGCCTTGCGCAGCACTATAGCTCCAGAACAAGCATGCCGTCTCCGCTGCAGCGCCTGCAAGCGGGGCGCTCACCCCGCGGTAGAGTCCGCGCAGTCCATCTTGGTGGAGGCTCTGACGAAAGCAGTCAAGCGGACCGGTGTAGCGAAGCGGGAGGTGATCGGGCTGCGACTGCAGACGCACTTTGATGGTGTCGAAGGGGTACTCGACGACCTTGCCGACAGTGCCCGCTATGCTGCCGAAACCTATGTCCTGGAGTGCTTCGCTGCCAGACTCTTGTGCTCCCGTGATGGCAGTGGTCGGTGCCTCGCCCATGACGACCGGCTCACCGAGAGACTTCGTTCTGGTGTCCATGTTGTATATTTGGGACTGAGCAGCTCCTGCTGCGGCGCCGAGCTCTTGTGCACCGTTGCACGGCCTCTTGTGCTTCCTGGCCTCGCACGTACTCGTTCACATGTCAGGCGTCGTAAATGAAGGATGGAAGGTGATGTTATCGTGGGAGCATGGTGAGTCGCCGGGTGTCGACCTCGGTCTGGTCGCACTATACGTGTCCGTAGAGATCGCCGACCACCCAGCGTTGGGTATAGAGGAGCAACGACTTCTGCTAGCGGTGTGACTTTTGCTCGCACCTCACCTGCAGCGAGGTCGGCATGCACGCCGCGGCCCGAAAAGCTTGGCAGATGATTTCTGGGACGCAGGTACCGGAGCTAGCGATTGGGAAAAGCGACCTCAGTCCATCTTTTTCGTCAAGTCAAGATTTCTGTCGCACGAACTGCAGTGACTGCGATCATGGCCACTACAGTCGCTCAAACCCCTGTACCAGCATCAGAGGCTATCACTGCTGGCTTACGGAAGAACGGCAAGCAATGGCACGAAACGCGCAAAGCTTTTCGCCCAACTGCTGGGCAGACACCTTACGCCAAGCGCGCGGCGAAGCAGGCGCAGGAGGCCGAGGTCAAGAGGCTTGAGACGGGAATGAAGGCAGAGAAGGAAGAGGAGCGGCAGCGGAGAATCCAGGCGATCAAGGACAAGCGGGCGGCGAAGGAGGAGAAGGAGCGGTTTGAGCGGATGGCGTTGAAGATGCATGCCAAGCGGGTTGAGAGGCTGCGGAGGCGGGAGAAGAGGAACAAGCTGTTGAAGTCATGATGATTGGGGGGTTTAGAGGATGTGAGACGCAGGAATTCACTTGAGACGACTGAGGCTATGCATGGTGCATGACGAGCGAGCAGTGCGCAGAGCACGGCACGGCCAGTACCGTGCCGAATACACATCGTACGGTCGGGAGCTTGTGTCGTGGGCAGCGGCGCCATAGAACCACGACAAGACACCGGCACCACGACCAGCCGGCAACACCTCACACTGTCGTCTTATGGCAACAGCAGACTACGGCATCGAGAGTACAGTGTCTGACGATGCTCAGAAGACAGCATGGGGAGATCAATGCATGTGGATAGGACAAGATGACATGTCGAACGTGACGAGCAACGTTACCGACAATGGCGACTCTTCATGGCCGCGTTACTTTTCGCGTGTCGTCGCTTTCACTTTCGCGATACTCGCATCGTGAGCCCCATGGGATGCAGAGGTGGCTCGCCAGAACGATCGTGCTGCGCGCCCATTCGACTACGAGGCACGAAGCGCTTCCCGTGGCTCATCGCCACAAGAGTCCGCGCCGCTTCCTCATCGGTCACCACGGCCAGCATTGGATTCGCACAGCCCCTCGCTGCCTTCTTCGCCTCGAGTCCCACTCCATTTCTTACCCCAAGCGTGCTATGCGCGGGCGTATCTCGCTTTGGCGGTACGAAGATATGTTTGCCAATGATTTTGAAGCCAATCACGTCTCCGTGGCTTAATTCTTCGGCGATGGGGCTGTCATTCTGCATGCTTGCAGTCGTGACAGTGAGTAGCTACTGCATCGAGGTACAGGATTTGTGGATATTGACGGCGACGTTGGTCAGAAACACCGGGTCGTACATGTAGTATCGCGCATCTACCCATCCTGTGGACTTCGAGCGCGAATTGGTTTCAGGAACAGGATAGATCTTACATATGTCGGCCCACCGTGGATGTGAAATACAAGTGTTGCGTGAGTCAAGATTCAGTTCGCCAGAAGCGTGACAGCACTGCACTCACAAGTCACTGACTTTCTCGGGAGAACCCAGATTCTCCACCGAAGACTCCACCCCATCCAAGGCATGGATGGCACGTGGGGTGTCGCCACCACAAGGCCTGCCGACGGCACCACCCGCTGCTAGCGTTTCGCGATGTCACGTGATCCAGCCCGTCTGCCGATGCAATCGACTCACCTTCAGCTGCGTCCCCCGCAATCAATACTCCGTTCGTGCCAAAGCACGCGTTGCCTGGCTACGTATCTTCGCCAGTCAAGGTCAAATTGCCGATGCAAACACACTCTTCTGGGTCCGCCTGCGGTCATGCCCGCCCACTGGAACCGCACTGAGCACTGCAGGCCTCATCACAAGACAGACAGCACGCCGTGAAGATTAGCGATTCTGCGGACCAGACAATGCCGCAGTCTGGCTTTGAGCGCCAATTCGGACGCAGCGGAAACAGGATACCCGGCAACAGGATGGAGACCTGCACGAAGCCGGTGCAAACGGAGGAGCACTGCGGCCCCGTCCAGCATGGCATGTGGTGGCCCGTACGCCGTCCCGCCATGAGCTTGTCCTGGCCGGATAGAAGTGCGATGGGTTAGGCCCTGCAGAACTGGCCCTGCAGGACTTGGTGGCTGTCTCCAAGCACCACCGCCCGCGCGTGCCCTGTGTTGGGGTGGCCAGGTCTTCGGGCCAGCTTGTGAAATGGCTGGGAGTCCGTGTCGAGCGCCGTACACAGACTGTTGTCATCCAGATGAATATGGATACCGGAACCCCCTCGCAGAGCCAGTCTGCGGATCCCAGCGCCACTGATGCAGGTAGGACTTTCATGAGGCATGTAGCCATCCGCAGATCGAGCCGACCTCTTCTCAAGGCCCTTTGGTGCATATTTCGTTTGTTCCGCGTCTTGTCAGACTGACCGGTGATCTCACCCTGAGCAGTATGCAACCAGCGTGTTCTTTCGGCAGGCTGCAGTCCTGGCGTCTCATGTGTGGCCTGGCCTCTGCATCCTTGCTAGTCAACCTCAAACAGCTGCACGCAATGCAGCTTTGACGACGTCCAGCGGCTTTCTTCCGACAGACGTCTTGAGATGGAGTCGGAGCCGACTTGGCGACTCACCCAGCGCTGACAGAGGGAATGTCGATGAAGTGAAGCGCTCTCGTGCGCGCCTGCCTAATCCGTTCGCCTCAGCGGCACTGAGCTCTCACACGACGCAAGTGATCGGCATCGCCGAACGTCACCTCACTCTCCGAGACACTACCGCCACACGCAAACTCACGTTCCGACTTTAACATCGCACATCGGTCACTCAATACATCCGAATCACCTCAACAAACGATATCAATCCCAGTACACTCTCTCGTCGGTCTGGAACGGTCTGGCGGAGGGCGCAGAAGTTGTGAGCGACGTTGCTCCTCCTCGACATCTCACTGCTCGACGCGTTCCTGCCTATCTCGTCGACTTCAGCCACGGAGCCAAGTGGATTACCACTCCAGCAATCGCCAAAGCCGAGCTCTGGGTCACACCATCACTCGCAAACTGACACTTTCCACTCAAACACCACCCGCCACCTGTTGGACACTGTCAGACACCACTGGGCACAGCTAGTGGGCCGTGAACCAATCAACGGCCGGTACGATGGCAACGGACAAGGGCATGATTGAGCACATCTTCCTTCCGCCGAAGCTTCCGCAGTCCGACAATGGCGTGGCCTTTGAAGCACTCCTGGCAACGGTGATCAAAGCATGCACGGCATACACACTCCTGCGAGCAGACTCGCCTCTCGACCCGTCTCTGCTCCGAAGCACAGCCCAGATGCTCAGGCATATGCAGCACGTCCATATGCAGGACTTCGTCGACGAGGAGAAGCTCGCAAAGCTGCTAGTGGGTTTGCCACGTAATGGTGGAGCACTACCACTTTACATCAAGGCGCAGAATGCCGCGGTCCTTATCAGCAAGACTTCCTCGGTCGTTCGATTTCAGGTCTTCGAGCTTTCTCCGCCCAACGAGGCTGTCTACGCTGCGGAGGGCAGACTGCGTCGCTCGTTTCCCGGCTCCGCTATTGATGTAGACTTGCAGATTTACCAAGAGGAAGGCTTTGTCACGACTGTTGCACATACGCTGGCGAAGATGAGTCAGCAGCCAGTGGCAGGGATGCAGCCCGAGGTGAGGAAAGCCAATCAACAAGTCGATGAGGACCGTGATACCACACACCCCGGCATGGTCTCCGAGCTTTTCGTGGGCTTCCTCGCCTCGGTAGGGACTCCTGCTCAGGCGAAGACTATCGTGAAGACCACTCGCGAGGAAGTGCTATGGAGAGATGCGCGGTCGCCGTGGCGGAGATCTCCAGTCTGGCTGCTGCTTCGAGTCGCCCTACAGCTGACTCTTCCCCTCGACATGTACAAGGAGCTCATGGTCTACACCATGAGTACAGTCCTTCATGAGAATCAAGCCCTCCCGAGCGATCTGCGCTACGCCATGATGGCCAAGATTGCAAGACGTGTGGTGAAGCTTCGGTCTGCGGTCAATCCGGAAGCTCTACAGGCAATTCGAGACATCTTGCAATGCTCGAAAGCTGCACTTGAGGGAGAGTGGAGGCGTCATCAGACGCAGGACCTTCTCGACCTATCTCAGCTGGCCAAGCTGGACTTCGAGCAGGACGAGCTTACATCGATGCCCACTCTGGATGAGTACATCAAGTCGATTCGAACCCGTCAGAACAGACATCTGGCCGCAGAGTTTGAGCCCGTCTCAGGGCTCAAGGTCTTCCAGTCTGAGAACCTACCTCAATTGTCGTTGCTGGCCCGCGACGAATATCTCATTTTCAACTTGCACGCATTCGAAACGTGGGTTGCCATGCACATGAATGACTGGCTCCTGGCGCACAAGAGAGACGCTGGCGCCTGTGGGCAACTTCATGCCCTCCTCAAGGAATACCACGGCCTGCCATCTGGGCAGTACAACGGCAACCCCGAGGGGCTGTCCGTCTCCCATCTTACAACGCTAGAACTGTGGATGGCTTTGGACATTTGCGCAACGAGTCTCTGCCCCCTGCTTCTGGAATACAAGTCGGGCTTGTCAATGGCTTTCCTCGAGAATCTTCTGCTGCCATGGAGAGACCAGATGACGCGGCTTTGGGAGATCGAGCAACACTTCGCACGTCGAGAGGCCGGCGCCCGGCGTCAGAGCTACAAGCTCTTCTGCGACAGGACCCCCGACAGTTTCCCAGCGACATATTTCGATCAAGCACCGGATCTCGGGGCGCTCTTGGTGACCATCACGACGCAAGCGGAGCGTGAGAAGGCTGCAAAGCTTGAAGAGCTGGAGCGCTCCAAAAACGAGTACGACCGTCTGACCCGCCTCCGCGACGGCGTCGAGTGCCAAAACGTCGAAGTCGTGATCGACTGGGTCCACGACATCAGAGAAACCCGGCACAGTCCTGCGTGCCAGAGGTGCTCGTACCAGAGCCAAGCTCGGGGTATGCGCATCAGGGTACACGAGTGGCCACTGCCTACCAACGTCATCCACGAGAAAGTGGTCGTTTTCGAGCTTGGGCCTCCACCAGCTTTCAGTCACTGGCGTGATTGTCTGAGTTTCCTGGCCATCAACGTTCTGCAAGGGCGCCACGCAAGTGAAAGACGGGCGTCACCGAGCTATCCACTGTCGGAAGACGGTCAAATGTCTCGCTTCAGTCTTGTGACAACTTCGCAGCGAATCGGCCTCCTCTCGCAAGACAAGTCTCATCTTCACACGCATCGCAAAGATCAAGCAGTGGCAACGGCCACCGCCGCGAATGTCTGCCTCAACAACGGCCTGAATTCTCTCTACCACGATCACGGTACTGGGTTTTTCATCAGCTCCGACGGGGTTGATCCCACCGACACGACTCCACTCTCGTGCACCTACACGCTGCCCCAGCGATCCAAGGCACTGCAACAGTTCGTGTTCCGGCCAGCTGCGAGTCCCCATGGCATGCCTCACAATGCCGTGATCGCTAGCCTGTCAGATTGCCCTGATCACATGTCCCCTGACGAGTACAAGAAGCTCGCTACGCTTCCTTGCGGATTCAGTCTCCAGTGGCCGAATATCTTGATTCAGCTCGGCTTCCCGGCGATCAACTTCAAGAAAGCCGAGTCGACGTTGGTCATTCTGCAATGCATCTACCAAGCCGGGCCTTGCGGCGATGGGATTATGAGGGCTGGCCACGCCTTTCTCGGTGACAACAATTCCGCTACGAAGCTGCTTGATGAGCTCTGTCTCGCCTTGCAGAGGATCAAGCAAAATTGGGAGTCATCGCAAGCGCTGAGCGTGTTCAGCAGCATCGCTAGCCGTTTGCTCTCCATGTGCTCATCGCCAGCCGTCCAGAGCTCTTGCTTGGCCCTCCTCGAGAATCTCCGCGCCACTGCTTTCCGATGGGCACTCGAGCTGCGCGAGAAGGCGCTGAAGGTCAATGGTCAAACCGAGCGTGCCGAATATCTATCGAAGCGTGCAGAAATTGCACTGATCTGCATCGACACATTCAACGTCGGCCACTCCCCCTCGGTAAACGCTCTCGCCGCAGCTGCGGAGCAAGCGTCCGTACTGGTGCAATGCATGATCATCGTTCAGGAGAGCAGGACGCTCCTTGCGAGCTCATCTGATCCCATCATACCTTTGCTACTGCTGCGCTCTCGGCGCCTGCTCTACGAGTGTAATCCGATCCTAGCTACCAACAGCAAAGCTATCGACGACGGCATAGTGGGATCTTGGGCAGGCTTCCGCCCCGGCAACCCATGGTCCACCGCAGCAGCTGGTACGCACTGGCTCACGACCACGTCTCAAGACGGAGATGCTGGGGCGACATTGCGTGTCCATTTCAACACTCTCGATGGCGAGCTTCTGGTCAACGGCCTTCCCTGGATCGCCTGCCTCGGAAGTACGTCGACCACCGCAGTTATCGCACGCTGTTTGGAGATTCGACAATCGAGATCATGCCCACTGAGATGGCTGGCATGGATTTCGCCGCCAAAGATTGGTTTGCCGGACACCAGATAGTCTTCGGCATGCACACCCGGCCAGGTGTTGATGCCGCCGACCTCTTGGTACAAGCAGTCAGGGATGATAAGCGGTACGAGCTACTCCCATCGGATCTTCTTCTTGGTCTTTTCCCAGCGGCCTTCATTGAGGACCACGTTCACTGGTACGACTTGGATCTCGGCGTTGTCGAGTTTCGTCCGGCTACGGAGCCGTGGACCAAGCGGTCGTCGCAGACATGGGTGCTTGCACGTGACCCATCAGGCAGCTGGAAATTGACCAAAGATGACGCTTCGCACACATTGCTGAGCTTGACGAGCTCCACTGCAACAGCTCTGGCTTCGATCCTGTCACCTCTAGCCGATGAAGCGCGGATACACGTCGTCGCCTCCCCAGCACGAGGTGAGTCTCTGTTGCCACTGCATCGCGCGCAAAATCCGGTCTCTATTACCCAGCAGGATTGGAATGCGTCGCCACGTCAGGTGGAAGTTGAGATTCCCGGCCTCCAATTGAGCTTCAGGCTGCAGGCCGAAGAGACTGATCTCCAGTGCAAGGAGTTCCCGGACATGTCCATTGATGCTAAGCAGGCCCTTGGGGCACTTGTTGGGCTGCGGAACATGATGGTACTACGCTCGCGTCACGGTCCTCGCCTTGGCCTGGTGCTAGACGGGCCAGTATCTCACAGTGCGAGCAACGACTCGAGCAATGGCAACACCCACGTTGAAGTCCGGATCCAGAAGTCAGTCACCGGGATATACCATACTTTCCGCGTGGACGATACTCTTGGACGCCTGGTCGGTAACGGGAATTTGCACAGCCAGCTATTCCTAGCTTATCTGCACGGTCTTACGACTTTCTGTCTTCCCGATCCCCTCACTAGCAAGACAGGTACTGAGCAAGCTTTGTCGATACTCCGTTCCGCTGAGGTTCGATCTTTCGACCGGCTCACGCAGGAGAACATTGCGCTGCTGCAGCAGATTGCCGCGCTCACGCCCGTCAGACGACACTATCCAGCCCACATGCGAGTCATGCAGACCATCCATTGGTCATCCAGCCTTGGTTTCCTTGCACAGCACGCGGGATACCGTACAGAGGTTCTCTCGATCCTGGAGCAAGCGACAAGGTCCGCCATCTTTCATCCGTCAATGCCCGCAATGCCCGTTCTACCCGAGAGCGACCACATGCTATCGACTCGGGATGCCATTCGGAATGCAATGCTCCGTGTATCAGGCTTCGGTGCCGAAGATTTCAACAAAGCACGCGACGCTACGTACGATCCTAGGGATCGAGAGCGGTCCACTTCTAGGTTCATCAACGCCTTCGCGCTCTCGTCCCTTGTGGCTCAGCGCAGAGTCGACCTTCAGTGGCCCTTGCCATCTGACATGGCAGAGTGCCTATGGGCTGAGATGTCCACCACCATCGTTGCTGGCCGTGACAGTGCAGGCCTTCCCCAGATGAGATACGACGCCATACTGGTCGGCAAGCCTTTGAAAGAGGCGGTATATCCTCATTGGATTGGGCTTCTTCGATATCTCACCGCCAAGGCAAACAAGTTCGTGCTCATGATGTGGCTTTCGACTTTAGCTTGCTCGGATGCCAGCCCACGAGACATTGCTGTGCTGCAACTACTGGCGCTATCTTTCACAAGACCCGAACTCGGACACGTGGAATTGTCACCACCGCGTACTTCGTTCCGTCTCCACCTCGGTAAAACGGTAGAATCCCAGGAGCTACGTGACGCATTCACCAAAGTTCTGGTCGGCTTCAAAGACGCCCCAGAGTTCGCGATCGCGCGGGGCCTGCGCGAGAGCCTCTTGGCTTTCGGTAATCGACGCATGCAGGTGTACACGAGCAAGACATCCAAGATCGTCAACCATATTGTCGCCGCCCTTGTTGCGCAGTGGCCATGTTCGAGGCCAGATCAGCCCAACCTTTCGGGCCTGGACGATGTTTCCACCTACCTCTCCATCACCAAGGTCATGGACTCGGTGGGTCCCATATTCCAGACGTGGCACGACAATCACAAGTTCTACGGATATCTCGTGAGGATCGCACGCACTGTGTCCACACTCGCCGTGGAGGCGGTCGCCATCCCTAGCCTGTCGCTCACGTATGCAATGGCAATGGACACTGAGAGCAGTTGCTACGTCAAGCAGGTCGATCTCTTCGCAGGCACAGGACCAACAGCCATCAACATCAACGCCGCAGATCCAAGTGTCAAGTGGCTCACTGGGTACAGGAGTAGCGGCAGCAGTGATGGCCGCCTCGACGCATTGATGACCAGCATCAGGGCCTCAGCTGCGGAGTCGGCGTATGAGAAGGCGTATGTGGCCGATCTCGAGGCCAGCGTTTCCGTCCTGTCTCAATCGGGCAATGAAACGGGCATCCTGCGGCGTGACACAATACGGCAAGACCTTGACTCCTATCTTCGGATCTGCAAGGATCATGTCGGATTGACGTACGATGTCTTGGCCGCAGCTGCATCGCCAACCGCGATCGCCTTGGATCCCGAGTCAAGGGTTGATCAAGCGTATGACCTGTGGTCTATGGGCCAATGGCCACGGGTCTCCCCTGCGTTTTTCCTGGAGCAGCTGAACCGTTCGGGTTGGCCTTCACTGGGTGAAACCTGGCGAGATGCTATCGTGCAGTACGCCCTTGCTCTCACCGCCATGAAGCGCGCCGAGCGCCTAGTCACCGCGCTCCGCACAAACAGCCAGTTGGACCTTATCAGTGAGCTGCGGAACACAGGCCATGTCAACTGGAGCCCACATGAGTGGCCGGAAACATTACTTCTGGAGGTCGAGAGCGGAGTCTTGATTCGGGAAGTTCAAGAGCAAGTTGCTGGTCAGATGCGGAACCCACAGTGCGCAGATGGGCACAACGCTGTTATGCAGCTGCATATGGGCGAGGGCAAATCGTCAGTCATTGTGCCTATCGTCGCAGCGAGTCTTGCGGATGGCTCTCAGCTACTCCGAGTCATCGTCGCTAAGCCACAATCGAAGCAGATGGCGCAGATGCTGATTCAGAAGCTGGGAGGTTTGCTCGACCGGCGGGTCTACTACATGCCTTTCTCGCGTGCCCTGAATCCGTCGACAGGGGTGGCAGATGCCATCCATGCCATGTTGCAGGAGTGCAAGTCTGCTGGCGGCCTTCTGCTTGTGCAGCCGGAACACCTCCTGTCATTCAAGCTGATGGCGCTCGAAAGCGCTGTTGCGGGCGAAGGAGACACGAGCCGGGCTCTGCTACGCACGCAGGACTCCTTTGATCAATCGTCCCGCGACATCGTAGATGAGAGTGACGAGAACTTCAGCGTCAAGTTTGAGTTGATCTACACAATCGGCACCCACAGACCCGTCGACATGAGTCCCAGTCGATGGCAGGTCATCCACGAGGTTCTCGACTTGACGCGCACAGTGTCTGGTACATTGTCGTCTGAGCTTCCAGGCTTGCTGGAGCGGACGCATTGCCTTCGCGGTCGATTCCCGAGGACTCGGATCCTGCACATCGATGCACAGAGTCGTCTCATCGACGAGATCGCGATGACCATCTGCAAGAAGGGTCTCCACGGTTTCCCCATCGCGCGTCAGACGCAAGAGGTACGAGCAGCAGTGCTTACGTACATCACGAAATTCGACCTCACGTCGCAAGAGATACTTGCTGTTCAGCAAGCCGGTGATGGCACGTTCTGGACCGAAAGTGCCACACAGACACTGCTTCTTTTGAGAGGACTTCTCGCTGCCGGCGTGCTTCCTTTCGTGCTGGGGCAGAAGCGATGGAGGGTCAACTACGGACTTGATTCTGCGAGAAGCCCTCCCACGAAACTCGCAGTGCCGTATCGGGCCAAGGACAGCCCATCAGCACGGGCTGAGTACGCGCACCCCGACGTGGTCATTGCACTCACTACTCTGTCGTACTACTACGGTGGTTTGTCAGAGGATAATCTTGCCGCTGCCTTCTCGCACTTGGTGAGATCGGATCAGGCCGACAACGCATATGAGGCTTGGGTGCGCGACGCTGACGATATGCCGATGAGCTTTAGACATCTCGAGGGCGTCAATCTCCGAGACAAGCATCAGTTCACATCGGAGTTGCTACCTCGTCTCTGGTATGGCAAGGCCACCGTCGACTACTTCCTCGCCAACGTTGTCTTCCCAAAGGAGATGCGAGAATTTCCGCACAAGTTGTCATCATCGGGCTGGGATCTCGGGAAGCAGAAGGCATTGCCAACCACAGGCTTCAGCGGTACCAACGACTCGCGCACTGTACTGCCGCTGTTTGTTCAGCAGATGGACCTACACACCCAGAAGCACACCAATGCACTGGCTCTGGGCTACCTGCTGCAGGAAGCCAATGGCGTGGAAGGCATGCCTGCGCCTGTACCGGCGCAGACCGCTGCGTCTGATGCCGAGCGCCTTCTGCAGATGGTGATGAAGCTTGTGCCGCCCGCTCGGGTCATCTTGGACGTCGGTGCGCAGATTCTCGAATTGAGCAACCTTGGAGTCGCAAAGCGCTGGCTAGAGTTGTCTGACGCGAGCGTGCAGGCCATTGTGTTCTTTGATGAGCATGACGAGCTTTCCGTCATCAATCGCAAGCATCGGGTGGAGATCCTACAAACCTCTTCATACGCCACGCAGCTCGACGTCTGCTTGGTCTTGCTGGACGAGTCGCACACCAGAGGCACTGATCTCCGCCTTCCAGAGCACTATCGAGCAGCTGTTACTCTTGGCGCAGGTCTCACTAAAGACAGGCTGACGCAGGGTACGTCGTTCTTCCCATCCCGTTTGTGCCCATTGCGCGCCATGCTGACTTACCCAACTTGCAGCTTGTATGAGAATGCGCAAATTGGGCAAGGGACAGACGGTGGTGTTCTGCGTGCCCGCCGAGATCGAAGCGAAGATACTTCAGCGCACATCCAAGCCGGCCAGCTCTCGCATCGAGGTGTCTGACATCATCCACTGGACTATCTCCGAGACGTGGGCCGACATGCGCCGCTGCATGCCCCTCTGGGCGACCCAAGGCGAACGCTTCGTCCGCCAGAACGCGCTTTGGGAGCATGCTCAAGACAGCAACGGACGCACGTCGCTCACCCAGCAGCAGGCCGAAGCGTTTCTTGAAGATGAGGCACAGTCCCTTAAAGCCCGGTATCAGCCCTCGCTCGATGGTGCCGTCCCGTTTTTGACCTCCGACGAGGGCGACCTTGGACGCATCAAGAAGCGATGCCTCGAGTTCGAAGACCTGTCGTTCTCGAGCACCACGCTGCAAGAGGAGCAAGAACGGGAGTTGAGTCCGGAGAATGAGCGCGAGCAGCAAGTCGAGAAGCCACCACCGGCCCAAGCGAGGAAGCACGAGGTGCACCGTGACCTGATCAACTTTGTCAAAACCGGCGTCCTCCCACCTGGATCTCCAGCTTGGCAGCCAGCATTCACCACCCTCTCAAGCACAAGAGCATCGAGCTCCATCAACCTGGGACAGCTGCGCGGCGATGCAGCGTACGACATTCTTGCTACGGTGGACTTCGCCTACACCATCGAGGCCAAGACCGGCGCTGTGAAGGCCACTACGGACTCATATCAGCGTCCCGTCCAGTGGGTTCTCACCTCTGTGCGCGACGGCAAGGTGGTCGACTTGATCATCATAAGCCCCTTCGAGGCCCAGGTACTATTTCTGAGCATACAGGCTTCGCGACAGGTCGTCATGCACCTCTACACACCGCGCAGCAATGGCGCATTCCGTTCGGTGGACCGCCTGGATTTCTATAGCGTGCCCCATCTGGCAACGCCGCTCGACATACATCCTCGCTTGATCACGCAGCTCAACCTCTTCGCCGGGCAGCTGTACATCAGCAGCTACGAAGACTTTCTACACATGTGCGCGTACCTGGGTCTCGCCACGGAGATGGCTGCGGAGGGCTGGGAGGTCGCCGCAGAAGGATTCATCATCAAGGACGGTCAGGGTCGGGTGGGTGGCGCTGGGTCCAGGCTGACGAAGAGCCCGGTCAAGTTCCTGGAGGCTCTCATGAGCATCAGGAGGGACGGGGAGGGCATCTCAAGGACGCATATGGGTGCGCTGTTGGAGGGAAAGCTGCTCCGTGCAGAGGACTTTGCGGAGTAAGATGTAGATATGGAAGGGTGAGCTCTCGGTCGAGGAGAAGCTGGGCCGAGTGTGTCTTCAATCAAAGTATCTCTGAGGGTGTCCCAGCTTCACAGAACGGATTCGTGGCAACGCAGTAAGGTTTAGATGTGGATAGATGAGCTCTCAGTGGAGGAGAAGCTGGGCTAGGTGTGCCTCCGATCATAGCATTCCTGAGGGTGTCTCAGCTTCACAGAACTGGTTCGTGGCAACGTAGAGTGTCTGCTGAGGTTCAAGACTCTAGTGTGAAGTATTCTACGCAGGTCATCGGGGAGCGGTGGCGCTCTGTCACTCCCATCCTGCACGTCGAGTAGCGTGGCTGAACTCAGTGCTTGTCCTGCCTCTTCTTCCTCTATCCTCCCATCCTGCGCCATCCAGCCACCATCCAAGCGTATGACTCCAGCGCAGGGCGCGGTTCTGTTGGCGGGCAAAGGCATATTTGATTTGGCGGGCGGCTTTGGGTAGGATCACGTTGGTAAAGTGGTTTGGCCTTGACCGGTATTGCATGGCTAGCTGTTGTGGCGGAGTTTGATGCTGATGGCAATTTTGCGAGTAGGTTGGAGTTGATCGTTGTGTGGAGGCATCGGTACCAGGCTAGAAAAGTCTCGGCTCGAGCCGTCCTAGCTTAGTATCCAGTCTCCGAAGCCGAATCAGTCCGGTCACTCAGAGGCCTCCGTTCATGGAACGAAGTCGCTCCATCTCCATCGCCGACAGACGTCGCTCAGCGGCCTCACCAATCTTATCCACCCATCCTATAATCTTGCACCCGGGAACCACCATCCATGCAAAGGGCCGTACTAGGGGGCGCGGCTGTCTTGGCATGAAGGGGCATGGTACTCCCCAGATCTCAGGCCATGCCTCCGCAATCGCATGCATAGTGGCGACCATGCGCTGGTCCAGGATGGTGGGCGGAGCGCCCGCAGTCGGGCGTACCACGCGCGAAGCGGGTTGGGCAGCCATGGGTCGAGTGGTATGCCCAGGCTGGATGACCGAAGGGCTGCGCTCTTGACGGCGTTCGCGGATTATGGCGACACGCGGAGTCGACGCGCCACAGACGCACATTGGTGCTGTAGTTTGGGGTGGCAGTTCCTCTGGTGAGGCGGAATAAGGAGGCGGAGGTGCGTCGTACGAGACCACCCATGCTGCTTGTGCCCATGGGTTTGTCATTTTTGATCGAATTCTCAAAGGGAATGAGACGGGTTGGTAGGGCCGACTAGGAATGGACAAAGTCGCCGCATAGATATAGTCCCATTGGCCGTGGGCTGATGGCCGCGGCGTCGAGTGTAATTGGAGGTTGAAGGTAATGGCAGCCATTTCTATTGGTGAAGTCAATTGAAGCAGCCAGATACGGGAAGGGCATGATCGCGTGACTGCCGGACGCGAGTGTCACTGATAGTTCTAGCTGTGCTAAGTTTGAGACTTGCACAGTATGTTTGGTATGGAGCGGGGCATGTGCCTGGCATGTGAATGGAAGGTAGTCGTGGTGAAGGTGAAGGTGAAGCTGGAGTGCAGCACAAGCGGACCGGAGCCACGGCGGGACCACCCGCCAAGGCCTAGCGCAATGCGGGGTGTAGATCCATTGTATCAATGTTGATGGGCTCGCGCTGCTTCTGTTCAATACATCACGCCTCGCACTGTACACAGCTCTCATCATGGACAGCACTAATGCAGAGATCAAGCCGGAGATCAAAATCGATGGGGCCGACGGCGAACGCCGACTCGGCGACATTGCGGAGTACGAGGACGACATCGACACCTCCTTCCCGGACCCCAATGCGCAGGCCTGGCTCGTCAAAGTCCCCGAAGACCTGTGGAAGTCGTGGGCCGAGATCTACAAGGACGCACCGGACGACACGCCGATCGAGGTCGGCAAGATGCGCCTCTACCACCAGCCCCAGGGCGAGACCGACACCAAGAAGCAGAAGATCCAGATCCGGCTGCACAACAACGTGCCCCAGTTCCAGTCGATCAGCAAGCAGTACAACCTCGCCATCACCACGATAGACTACAGCAACGTCGTCGTCTTCTCCGAGAAGGACCTCCCAGGCCACAAGCCCGGCCCCATCGGCCGCAACCGCGCGGCCTACGGCAGCAAACCCACCGGCATCCCCTCCCGCGACCAGCGTTACGGCGCCAACAAACCCGGGCGCTCCCGCAGCGCGATCCCCAAGCAGACCTCCCTCGCGCCGCGCATCCAGCACGAAGCCTCCGCCACGCCCATCATCGACGCCGCATACGAAGCCGCCTTCGCCTCCAAGTGGGCCGCGCACGTCACGCCGCGCGAGCCGACAGCCTTCATCACCGGCATCGACCGCAGCACGCTCCCCGGCATGACGGCCAAGTACTCCAACTTCAACACCTTCGGCCGCTCCGCCAAGCCCAAGCGCGGCGGGGGCAAGAGCAGCAAGGACAAGAACGTGCGCATGGAGCGCGGCCTGCTGGTCGACGCGCTGCAGCGCTGCTTCCGTCGGTACAGCTACTGGCCGCTCAAGGCGCTGCGCAACGAGCTGCGGCAGCCCGAGGCGTGGATCAAGGAGGTGCTGGAGGACATCGCGGTGCTGGTGCGGAGTGGCGACTTCGCGATGAACTACACGCTGCGGGAGGATATGAAGTACATCATCCAGCAGGACGACGTGATCAAGGATGAGATGGCCAAGGTGGAGAGTGCGGAGGATGATGCCACGGGCGCCGAGACGGCGGACGATCTGGACGACGATGACGATCTGGAGGGGTTCGAGGATGTGAGAATGGAGGGCGGTGGGATATGAGTCCACGGGCGTCAAAGCGGGATGCGCCCACGGCGTTTGGGCATGAGCGCGCTTGGCTGGAGTTGGACATTGTTGTGATACCCAGCAAACTGCGCCAGGATTCGAGGTCCGACCTTGCTGGCCCCCATATGTACTTCTATGTGTATGATTATACCTGCGAGTCCGTTGCCTGTCTATGAGTTTCTTCGTGTATGTTGCTCTCATCGTCATCCACGCGCCGAATCAGTGCTTCCCGCTCCGCCTCCAGCACGCTCTCCTCCTCCTTGGCGCCTTTCCATCCCGTGCCCGCCTGCACCAGCACCGTGACTGCCGCCAGGCCCGCTCCGGCAAGGAACAACGTGCGCAGTGCGTGCTCGTAGCCCGTGATCGCCACCTCTTGCTCCACACCCTGCAAGTTGCGAACCAGCGCCGGCGAGCCCAGCAGTCTGCGCACCAAGTCCTGCTCATGATGTAGTCCAGCATTCTCAAAGCCCTCGGTCAGCGAAGATGACAGCTTCCTCGTAAAGATGCCTCCGCCGATCGCTGACCCGAACGAGCCGGCGAACCCTCTGAAAGTCGCCAGGAGTGACGTGGCGATGTAGTGCGTGCTCTTGGGCGTCAGATGCAGCAGGTGCGCCAGATTGTAGTTCAGCGCGGCGCCCGTCACGGCTCCACACGATGCCACTACGATCACAAATAGCGCCGGACTGCTGTGCTGCGTCGACAGCAACGACAGCGCGACCAGCGTCACCGGGAACAGCGCATACACGATCACACTCGGTAGCCAGTAGGAGCCCTTGCGCGTGATGTGCAGCCAGCCGACCAGCAGCCCGCCAGCCGCGAACCCGGCATTCGTGGGGATGAGGATGGAGCCGGCGGTCGCGGGACTCCACTGCCGGACCGCGAGGGCGTAGGTGGGGGTGTAGAAGAGGACGGTCCAGCGGGCCATCATGTATCCGACCGTGCCGAGGCAAGTGAGGAGGAGCCCTCGGGAGCGGAGGAGGGTGACCGGGATGATGGGGTCGTGCGCCAGGTACGTCTCGTTGAGGACGAAGGTCGTCAACACCACCCCGGACAAGATGATCGGCAGGACCGGGATCCTCCGGGGCGAGCTCAGCGCAAAGAGCAGCAGCACGATCGCGGTCGTGAGGGTGGCGGCGCCGAAGTAGTCCAGTCGCGCGAGGCGCTTGAGCGTGCTGTGGCCGCTCTTGTCCTTCGCGCCCGCGGTGAAGTCGTGCGGGATGGCGAAGAGGAGGACGGTGCCGCCGAGGATGGCGATGGGTGCCTGGGCCCAGAACAGCGCTCGCCAGCCTATCACCGGGAGGAGGGCACCGGCTGCGGTCGCGCCAACCGCGACACCGACCGTGTAGCCCGAGTTGAGCAGCCCGATGGCGAGACCGCGGCGCTTGGACCCGGTGAGCTCGAGGACGATGATGATGGAGATGGTGAAGATGCCGCTGGCGCCGACGCCCGTGACCGCGCGGCCGGTGACAAAGGCGGCGAAGGTCTGGGCTAAGCTGGAGAGCACGACGCCGAGGGCGAGGATGAGGGTGGAGGCGAAGATGCAGAGGCGGGGCGAGAAGACGGAGGAGAGCTTGCCGTTGAGGGGCGCGAGCGCGGACATGGCGATGAGGTAGGCGGAGGTGAACCAGCTGGCCTTCTCGTAGGCGTCGAGGTCCGCGGCGATGGTGCTCTGGGTGGTGGTGAGGAGGGAGATGTTGGTGGCCTGGAGGAAGATCAGGCAGCCGAGGGCCAGGGTGCAGAGGGTGCCGCGGGCCAGGGTGAGGGACTGGTTGGCGGCGGTGTGGCCATCCTCGGAGTCGTCCGACGCGGTGTCTTTGGCCTCGACATGGCCGTTGGCGTGGCCGTTGGATCCTTTGGTGATGTGGCCATTGGAGTGGGCTTCCAGGATCGCCTCTTGGATGGGAGAGCTTGGTGGTATCAGAGGTGTCTGTTCGGTCGGCTGTTCGGGATGGCCATCATCAGTGGGCCCACGGGTAGACATTCACTGCGTTGGAATAGATCTGCTTGTCTTGGTCACAAGATGTGTCGCGTCGCGCTGCACACGTCCAACCCTCCCGAAGAGTCTGACTCCAATGTTGTCGCCTGAGCAGCGTCAACAGTCGCCTGCGATTCGATGCACGCACTCGGAGTCTGGATGGAAGATGCCGCTTTGTTATCAGGAAGTCAAGTCATTCTTGCCAGCTTCTGCCGCTTCGTAATCGTGATGTCGTCCCTGGGAGAGACTCATGGTCAAAAGTCGAAACGGTCGGATCTCCTGGCGGTCAGATCTCCGCCCCGGCGAGCACTGCACCTCGGACGTCAACGTCCCCTCCTCCGCGACACCCCCTTCCTGATTGCCATGGCAGCGACGAGAACGGCACGCTGACAGCGAAGAGACGCTAGATCATCACAGCCATACCGCACTGCGGACGCCGTGGCTGGAAGTCGGCCGATCTCCGCTCGAGGTGTACATGTACCAGAGCGGCGTCCCGCTCGGGCAGCTCCTCCATGCGCGAGACCTGCTACTTGCGGGGCACTGCACTGACCGACCGGACTCGGCCTATCAACTCTCTGGAGCTCATGCCATTCGTGCGCAAATCTGTCTGATCGTTGATTGCCGTCCCCCCCGGTGTGCCTCGGCGGAGGGAACAAGCTGGGGATACCGCGATGGCGTCAGGTAGTATGCGTTTAGTCAATCCCCATTGCGTCCTCCGATCACATACTTTGCACACTTCGCATTGTGCGCTGCGGAGCTGATCCCTCATTTACTTGGATTTGGACTGCTCGCCGGGACTTCGACTCTTTCCCTCACGACACGATGCTGCCTTGGGCGAACATGAAGGTTCAAGTCTACGTCCGGTTGATGCTGTATCGCTGAGCTTAAGCCTGTGCTATACGCGGGTGTTTTGAGACGCCGAAAGACGCTTGCCATTGACACCATGGCCAAGCAAGAGGTGAACATTGGCGTAGTCGGCGCTGGTATTGGCGGCGTGATGGCTGCCATCGCTATTGCTCGGGCTGGCGGGAGGGTGACTATGCTGGAAGCTGCATCACAGCTTGGGGAGATCGGAGCCGGGATACAGATGGCAAGCTTCCGGATCACTCGAGAGGCGTGCTCCTTGTTCTAATCCTTGACAGACACCTAACGTTGCACGGTTGCTGATCGAGTACGGGGTTGACAAAGCCATTGGCCGCAACCTGGTGCGCTTCACCGAAGTCAACTTGAGGCGAAAAGACGGCACCCTTGTCGGCCAGACTCAAGTGCAGCGCGTCGAGGAGACGCTAGGCTATCCGTGGTGGCTTGTCCACCGGCACCATCTGCACAATGGTCTCGTGGAGGTCGCTCAACAGAACGGGGTGCAAATCAACATTGACAGCAGAGTGGCCAAATTTGAGCAGCGTGAGGATGGAAAGGTGTCCGTGGTGACGGAGAAGGGCAAGCACTACGTCTTCGATCTCCTCATCGGCGCCGACGGCGTGCAGTCGATCGTCCGACGCACTTTATTCCCGGACGTCCACCCTCGGCCGCCGACAGGCAACTGTGCCTATCGAGCCATCGTCCCGTATGACGACGTAGCCGCCGACCCACTGACGCGCGAGCTGATCGAGGACAAGGACGGCAACCGCATCCGGACGATGGAAGTCTGGATGGCACCGACGGGGTACATCATCAGCTACCCCATCTCGGATTCCAAGGACTTCAACATGGTGCTGAGCCACTTCCGCGACCCGCCCGTGAGTCAAGTGCAGGAGGTCGATGTGCAGGAGGTCCGCGACGAGTACGACGGCTACGACCCGCGGATCCGGCGCGTGGTCGAGATGATCTCGCCCGGGACGTCCCGGTGGCCACTGCTCGTCACCGGGCCGCTGGACTCGTGGTCGAGTCCCGAGAAGAACGTGGTGCTGATGGGCGACGCCGCGCACTCGATGACGAACCACATGGCGCAGGGCGCGGCGACGAGCATGGAGGACGGCGCGTTCCTCGCCCGCTGCTTGCACCACGTCATCGCCGGCCGGATCTCCATCGCCGACGCCGTGACCATATACGAGAAAGGCCGGATGCCCCGGGCCAGTTACAAGCAGCAGGTCTCGTACCTGAATGGCTGGCTCTGGCACTTGCCCGACGGGCCTGCGCAGGAAGCCCGGGACAAGTCGATGCGGTGCGAATTGAAGGGCGAGGTGCCGATCCGCAGTGCGAATCTGTATGGGGATCCCAGTTGCGTGTTGGAGTGCTATGGCTACGACGCGGAGATGCACGCGGACGAGGAGATTGCGACGTGGTTGAACCGGGGACGGCTGGTCCGCGATGCCGCC
The DNA here is from genome assembly GCA_033119285.1 of Teratosphaeriaceae sp. CCFEE 6253. Taxonomy (NCBI): domain Eukaryota; kingdom Fungi; phylum Ascomycota; class Dothideomycetes; order Mycosphaerellales; family Teratosphaeriaceae; species Teratosphaeriaceae sp. CCFEE 6253. The sequence continues at coordinate 8,504 of JAWDJV010000023.1, read as the reverse complement.
ACGACTGTGGTGAGGTCGGAGGCGCAGAAGATTGCCAATTGGCTCTTGCCAGAGGGCGAGAAGTTTGAGGTGCGGCCTAGACTCTAGACGCTGGATCACTGAGGGCAGGTGTGGCGCGACGGGATTGCTTCCATACAGCGAGTAGATTGCACAGGCCATCTACACCATCTTAGGTACCTCGTGTATCTCCTGCGCCGATGCCCAGGTGTACAGCTTGTCCGGCTGGTCCGGGCACTCTCGGTCTCGAACGATGTAGTACCTCCAGGCCCAAGGGAGCACGGTCCTCCACTGGTACGCCGCGTGCTTGGCCGTCGACACGCCGAAGATGTAGTTGAGCTCCTCCAGCGAGACGGAGATCATGCTGCCGAACGCGCCGCCGCCGACCGCCGCGCCCGCCGTCTCGCGCACGAAGAAGAAGACGAGCACGAAGGCCACCAGGTTCAAACCCGCGAAGATGCCGAGCAGGCCGATATGGCCGATCGCGTTCGTCAGCGCCGGCACGAAGAGCGCCAGCAGCCCGGCCCCGAAGAGGTTCGTGAAGACCGCAAAGGACATGCCGACCATGCGTTGCTCGATGGGGAACACTTCCGCCGAGATGGTGAAGGGCACGGGGCCCATGCCGCAGGAGTAGAAGGCGATGAACACGAACGTGAAGAAGCCGATGACCGGGGTGTGGGCACTGCTCGTTGTCGGGATGAGGAAGCTTAGCGCGGCGGCTAGGATAGTCAATGCCATGAGCGGGATCGTGACGAGGAGCAGCCATCTTCGCCCTTTGCGGTCGATGAAGTAGTACGCCGGGAAAGCCTGCGTGGCAAGGTCAGCATGTCGACCGAGTCGGCTCGCCTAGCGGGATGACAACTCACGAAGATGAAGTTTGCAGCGCCGATACCCCATGAGAGGAACAGCGGTTGCAGATAGCGTTGGTTCGCGACCACGCTGCCGTCTTTCGGATCTTGGCCGCGGGCATCGCAGAAGAACGTGCTCGAGAAGAATTGCAGCGCATTGACTCCGCAGAGCTGTTGGCCGACCATGCAGACGACGGCGGCCACGAGGGCTCGCTGGTTGCGTTTAATGGTGAAGAGCTGATACAGCTTCCGCCAGTAACTCACGGGCCTCGCGGCTGCCGGCTGACGCCAGAAAGGCCGGGCGTTGACTTCGGTCCGATCCTTGTCATCGACACAGGACTTCGCCTCCCCTGCCCTTGACTGTTTGCTGTTGCCGGAGGACAAGAAGCGGCTTTCGACCTCCATCTGGCAATGCACGTACAGCAGCTCCTTCGCCGCCAGGATCGGATGGAACCGCAACAGGATGAGATTCTGGTACGCCTTCCGATAGTGGCCTCGCCTCATCAGGAACCGCGGCGACTCAGGACAGACGAAGATGAGGCTGAGCAGGACAATGGTCGGCAGCGCGGAGCTGGCCACCTGCCACCGCCATGCCGTGCGTCCGACCTGCGACACGACCAGGTTTGCGGTGAAGCCGGCGAAGATTCCGAAGGCATCAAACAGTTGCCAATTCATGACTAGCGACCCGCGGATGTGCGCCGGGGAGACTTCCGCGGCAAGGACCGGCACGACGGAAGCCTTGCATCCCATGCCAATGCCCAGGAGGACGCGGCAAGCCAGTAGCTCTTGCCATGTCCTGGTGCACGCGCCGCCGACGACCGATGCGAGGATGATGGCCGCGGACACGCAGATGGCCGCGCGGCGTCCGAAGAAGTACTCGTTCAGCGGATCCGAGAGCCAGCAGCCAACCAGACTGGCGGACAGGTATGTGGCTGCATTGACGATCGAGAAGATCCAGGCATCGGAGCCTTTGGGATCACAGCCGTGCAAGTTGGTCAAGCCGAGCTGTTGGGGCCAGTTGAGATTAGCGCCATTGGTACCGGTCTGGTTCCCTTTGGAGATGAGTCAACTTGTCAGCCATGTCGTGCATCTCGAGTATGATATTCGACGTACACCCTTGCACCACCGCAGCAACGCACAGGGTGACGATAGTCACTTGCAGCTGTTTCGGCTGCTTCCAGAAGCCCAACGAGGTCTCGTGCTTGAGCGCGTCCTTCTCCTCTGCCGTGAGTCGGGGCACGCTGATCCAGGCTTCCGGATCCCGCAAGATCTTGCCCGCCTTGACGAAGACGTCCTCGTGATTCTCCAGACGATACTCGCGGACGAAGCTCTTGGTGAGATGGTCCACTTGATCGGGCCTGAGGGACAGGAGAGGATTGTCGACGAGCCCTTGGTCGTTGGCATCGAAGCCGCTGTCGGGGATCTCAAACAACGAGTCGGCATCACTGAGCGACCCTTCTGCTATCACGGTTGGGCGGCGCTGTATCACTTGGTCCGGGTCCTGCTGATACGTAGCCATGTTGCAGCCGCTTCGTTGTAGATGTGTGAAGCATGCGTATACTCTGCCGACTCTACACCTTGAGCAACACAGGCAATATACGCAGTGCCTGTGCCTTATGTAGGCCAGACGACTTCATATGCACGATCAACGGGGCGAGGAAGGAAAGGCGCAGTCGCAAAGAAGCAGCAATGTCGATCACAGCGTGGTGTGTGCATCTTCGTGAGTGATTGTGGAGGCTGAGCTGCCGCTTCGGTTGCCTCGTGCGCTCAGTGGATGGGAGAGAAAGGATGGCCGGCCATGTGGTGGCACGGGGCTGCGCACGGCTCTGCGGGGAGCGATGGGGTTGCAGGGGTGACGGACAGAATACCTCGTCGTCTTGCCAAATCCAGTGGCACGCCTCTATTTGCGACCATTCGTAGATGCCCGAGTGTAGTGAGCAGGAGTTGAAAGCGTCGTTCAATGCTTCGTTGGCGACGTCTGAGCACCCAAATATCCTAGCGTGATGTGTAGTTCTACAGCGCCAACAGTCGATTGAAGCCAGAGTCTTGGCGTCGCTGGCTATTGTCACCGACCCTCGCGAGGAGGGAGGCGCAGCATGAACTGCCCGACCGGTCTGCCTGTCGAGTGACTCCACGTACGCCATGCACTCAGGCGGATATCTACCTCAGCAGAATTGCAGGTATGTAACCTTCTGAGGCCATGCAAACCTCTGGCCGAGCGAGGCTATGGAGCCAGGAGGATGGCAGCAGAACTTCAGACCGTGTCGGCAGGTAAGTGCAGCAGCGGGAGTCCAGGATCAAGCCACCGCAGTGCTGCAGTATGGATACCGCTAATGGCGACCGCGTAGTGTTCGACTTGCTGAAGCTGGCCTGGAGTGCCGGGCTCTTCCTAAAGAAGGTCTCCGAGGCGGACAGCATCGCGCTCGAGGTTCATGAGAGAGTGGAGCGACTCAGCGACGTCTTGGAAGGCGTGAGAGCCGTCTTGCAGAGGAGCCGCCATGCTGGCGCCTCGCTGCCCGCCGACGACAACGATCTCGTCGAAGCGAAGGTCTATGACTCGTTGAAGGCGTGCTCCAAATGTCTCAAGAACCTGGAGCAACGCCTCGAAGGTTTCAGCAATTCCAATGGCACTGTCAGAGAACTGGTGGGCCGGTTTCGCACCGCATGGAGACATCCTTGCATCGTCAAAGGACAAAACGATCTCGAGGCGCGCATCAGCATTTTGCAGACCAACCTGGTCGTGTTGCAGCTGTAAGCATGATGATGTTCCGCGACGAGTCCTGTAGCTGACAGTATTGCAACGGACAGCTTCGACCAGGCAAAGACTCATTCGGCGATCGGTGCCAACCAGGTCGAGCTCCTCCAGCTTCTAGAGAATCTCGGCAAGCGGGTCGAAGATGGCAACAACGTGCTCCTTCAGTTGGTGCAAGCTTCTTCGTCACGACAAGAGGTGCCCATGCCCGCGGCGGAGGCCTCCAATCGGCTGGAGCACTACGACGGTGACAGCGCTGTGTCAAGCCTCACCGACTGCCTTCGGACTGCCTCCGACGTCTATGAGCGATATACATCGGAGTATGTTCCCGACGACGGATCGCTAAGGCTGCAGAACCGCATGACCTGTCCCAGCAGACCCGGCACTCCGCTAGGTGTTGACGGCCCAGCAGATGAGCAGGCGACTCCCTCTTCGGAGAAAGAGCAGCCTTCCATGTCACTCGGCGCACCGCCCGAGGTCGAGACAAACGCACTGCCCTTGCGCATACTGAACCGGTACGTGGCTGACTACCGCGAACGAGCTCGCACGGAGATCGAGAAGTCGCACTTCAACCAAGCCGAGACGTGTTTGGATCGAGCCGCGCGTTACTCAGAAGCCCGAGAGCGACAATACGGCGTCCCGTTCTCCGACAAAGTCCAGATTGGCGAGGAGCTCGCCAGTGTCTACCAGAGCCAGGGCCGATGGGCGGAAGCCGTGAGCAAGCTCCACGAGATGATGAGGGAGAACAGTCAGGGAGTCGACGAGGTGGCCATCCTCGCCAACGCACGCCAAAACCAGCTGCTGGCGTCTGTGTACTTTGATCGACACGTACACAGCACCTCTGCGGCATTACATGGCAGCGCCGACGACCTAGAGACAGCGGAGAGGCATGCCCATATTGCATTCGCGAAGCGGGATGGCGTTCTGGAAAGCGCCGAAGGCGGGACCACCGTGGCCGACGTGGAAAGAGACCGACACCAGCTCTGTATGGTCTTGCTCGTGAACGTCTTGGAGGCGAGAGGGAAGACCGTGGAAGCCAACGTGTGGCGAGAGATGCTCCAGGAAGGCTCCTCGACCACCGCAAGCCTCAGAAGGACGTCGACGCTGGCTTCGCGCCCTCCACCCGACTTTGAGGCGGTGGGAGATCGGTATGAGATCCTGATGAATGTCATCAGATCCGGTGACGTGGATCATCTCCACGCCCCGGCCGCTTTCGCGGATCTCGACCTGGAGAAGGTGTGCGGCCGAGGCGAGGGCAAGACGCTGCTCATGCAGGCAGTCGAGTGCGCGGACGAGAACGTGGTGCACCGGCTGCTGGACCCCGCCGTCGGCGCCACGGTCGATGGCCGGAATCGGAAGGGGCGGACTGCATTGCATCTAGCCGCCGCTCAGGGCAGGCACGAGATGGTCCGTTGCCTGCTGGATCATGATGCCGACATTGAGGCCAAGGACAACGATGGCGAAACACCCGCCGTGAAAGCAGTGCAGGGTAACCACCTGGCCATTGTGCAGGACCTCTGCGACAAGGGCGTGAACATGTTCACCAAGAACATGGTCCGACTGGATGAATTCGGTCTGCTCCACCATGCGATCTATCTGTCGAGCACGAGAATGATCGACCTGCTGCTGGACCTCTCCCCTGACCTGCGGGACTCCATGGACCAAGCGGGCAGGACACCCTTGCACTTGTGCGCCGAAGCCGAGCGACTCGAGCATGCCAGAGCGCTCCTCGCGCACCGGCAGCATGCCGACGTCAACGCCATCGACTCCGCGTCCCGCACCCCGTTGTACTTTGCAGCAAGCAAGCCAGCTAACGCGAAGCGAGAGTCGATGGTGAGACTACTGGTGGAGCATGGCGCAACGGTCGACGATGCCAAGCCTCCACCAAGGATGCGTGAATACGCTGCGTTGAAGTCGGCGATGATACCACGAAGAGCCAGCCGCTTGACGAGGCATGACAGCATCAGCACTTCGGGCTCGATTGGCACGGTCTCGTCTGCCAGCACGAAGCTTAGCCGCATCTTCTCCGGCCGGAAGGGGTCCCGATGATGGACTCCATAACGCGTGATGCGTGGCACGGGTTGAGACTGGGTTTCGTCATCTGTTCCACGGCCGATGATTCTGGCGTTCAGCGCGTTGAATGTTAGGGGCCCTGGCGTTCGATGCTGGTGCGGGGCATCGCTGATTGAACTGATGGCTTTCGAGCGACCGGCATCTCAGTGGGAGCCATTAGTCTGCGGTCGATTTTGGACCAACCGTAAGAGGTTCCTTAATAGAATCACGATAGTGACTTTGCCGATTGCTGGCACGTAGATTGAAGCTCGCTCTTTTACGTCTGGGGTGAAGTTCTGTGATGGTCAGCTAGTGGCGTACAGCCAACACAACATGCGCACATACCTTTCCGCCCGAGAAGTTGATGCACACTGCACCCTCTTTGATGAGATTGGTGGGCACTTTGTAAGCTTCGCTGGGCACGCCGCTGATGACAACGTCACTGATGGGCAGGCACTGCTCGAGGCCCCAGCCTTCGAGATCGCGGACTTCGTGCTTCTGACTCTTGAGCCCACTTCCCCGGCTGAAACGCTGCACGCCGGTAACGTCAACACTGTACACTTCTGCACCGTCGTTGGCCAGCAAGGCGGCGAGTGGTCTGCCAACCACTTCGCTCCTGTTGATGACGGTGATACGTCGCCCGAAGAGCCGCTTGCCATAGTCCAGGAAGGTGTTGTAGATCTGCAGATACTCGAGGATCTTGATGATGGCCAGCGGTGTGCATGGCAGGATCGACTTGCGAGCATTCATCGGGTGGTCCAGGAAGCGGATGTTCTGATACATGTTGCTGATCAACTGAGGCGACAGGCCTTCGACGTCTTTGAACATGCTGACGGTCCACTGCAGCGTCTGGTCGCGTCGGGTGTCGAAGACGGGATAGTACACGATCATGCCGTCGATGTCGTCGTCGACGTTGGCGTGTCGGATCTCGTCCTCGAGATCTTCCCGCTCAAGCTCGTGGATGGTGAAGTCGAAGCCGTTTTCTTTGCAGGTCTTAGCGCTCCAGTCCGCATACATTCGAGCCGCGGGATCTTTATTGGCAAGGTAGCCATGAAGACGAGGGACTCTGTCCAGCTTTGCCAGATCTGCGGTCACCTCGCGTAGTAGGCTGTTCGCGATTGCTCCAGCGAGCACCACCTTGCACGGTCCCGTCGACGTGCTTGACGGAGCCATGCTGATGTACTCGCTAGGAGGTGCAGGCGGAGTGACTCGAGATGCAGTACATGTACATGTGGTCCCGATGCACGAAATCTACGCCTCCGGGACGGACCGGGATCCCGCCGCTAGTGAAAGGACCACAATTGATCCTGACATCAACTCGGATCTATCGAATCGACGGCCATCATTCCAATCAACCTTGGCATGAAGATATGAGTGACGTCCAAATCTACCTCCTCGAGGCCGATACCAACAAAACCGAGGCTCAACGGGTCGCTGCTCAGAGTGCCACAAGACTTCAGAATCGGACGCTCAAACTTATCGACCTGGTGACGAGCCTCGAGCCCCATATCAACGACAAAGACAATGGCGGCATTCGCGCCAAGTCGGTGGCGTACCTCGCGGACGTGATCGCTGCTTTGCCTGCAAAGGTCCTGTCTATCCAGGAACGACGGCTGCTCTGCGACTTCATTCTGGGCCGACTGGAAGGCGATGTCGAAGGCGTCGGCGCATCCGCTAGGGCGCTGCTCGCACTTGAAGGACTCGGTAAATGGGACGTAGCGACGGCGCAGAGGGTGTTGCGCACTTTCCTCGACAACACCCATCCCTTGAAACAGTTCAAGCTCCAGACCGAACGGTATGCGCTGGTCCAGCTCATCGACTTACTACTGGCAAAATATCGTGAAGCCTTGCGCCAGCTCCACGATGACGACCGCGAGTTCATGCCCGGGTTCATAGCATATTGGGAAGGCGAGAAGGATCCGCGGAATCTCATGATCATCTTTTCGCTCCTCCAGGTGCCGATGACGGAGTGGGACATACAAGCCAATGCGCAAGATATGTTCGAGTCCGTCTTCAACTACTTCCCGATCACGTTCAAGCCTCCTCCCGATGACCCTTACAGAATCACATCGCAAGATTTGAAGAACAGACTCCGGGACTGCATTGCCGCGAACTCTGATTTCGCTCCGTACGCATTCCCACAGCTGCTGGATAAGCTAGACTCGAGCTCGATGAACACCAAGGTAACAGTCCTCGTGATGCTTCATATCTCGATCTAGCACTGACAGATCTAGAGGGACGTCCTTCAAGCAATACAGGCTTGTGTATCTGGATACGAAGCCAAAACGATCAATCTCTACTCGGTAACACTCTGGGATGCACTCAAGTTCGAGATACTGAATGTGCAGGAGGAAGATCTCGCCGAGGAAGCTCTCAGAGCTCTTGCCCTTGTCGCAGCCAAACTTGCAAATCACGGCGAAGGGTCGCTCAATGCCTACTTGAGACCCATTATCAAGGAGTGCAACGAGCATTTGGAAGACGCGCCCACCAAGCAGTCTGAGGCTGCTGGTCGTATTGTCCACGCACTTGTGAGCTCTGCATCTCTCGTTGCAGACAAGGTCACGAAGGGAGTACTACCTGCGCTCTTCGCGCTCTACAACGGCTCAGAGTCGATCACTAAGCGACGCGGACTGCTCGAAGCGTTCAACCAGATCACCTCTGCCTACGTCAAGCTGACGGACCAAGACCCCGGCGCAAGCTGCGACGCGCTACAGGCGTTCGCAGACGACGCCATCGAGGCCATGATCCGGGCACTCGTCAGTGCCCCGAAGGCCGAGGTTTCCTTTCGCATGGCATCTCTGACCGGACTAGCCCAACTCGTCTCGGTACCCGGACTCTTGGCTGGCAAGCATGTA
>JAWDJV010000022.1:0-66605 GCA_033119285.1 Teratosphaeriaceae sp. CCFEE 6253 | reverse complement strand
AGTCGTTTTAATCGGTAACTCGTTGTCCGTTCTAGTTATAACGTTAACCTCGTAAGGCTACGTATTAGCCCTACGCTACTGTAGTTACACCTTGCGGCTACGGTAGTCCTTTATAATGTGTCCTATCTTCTAATAGTTATAGTACTTCCTATCTTCTTACTTAGTTCCCTAGGCCTAGTGTCTGCCCTTTTGTCCTCTACCCCGTCCTCGGTTCGTAGGACGTTTCTAGACAATGTCGATTTCTATAGTATTACGATCGCGACGTTGCTTACCTCCGGACTAGCCGTTGGCAGTATAGCTAGATCGTCCGTAATCCTAATAGTTGTGTCGTTTTTCTATAGATCGTTTGTAGAGCTTGTTATCGACTTCGATTACTACTCGCTATAAAAGCGATAGCGTCGATTAATCTGCTCCGTAGCGTATAAGCTCGTCTTTTAGGTTGTCCTTAAGTCTACGGTAGTATATAGTACGTAAGGCGTTGTCGTCCTACCTAGTCTTAGCCGTATATTTGGTAAACTTAGCGGTAAACTAGGATGCTAACGCTTTCTAAGTAACGTGTTGGATCTGTCGAATCGTGACTTATTAGTCGTTACTAAGTCTATAAATAGAGCGTATCTTTATAATAAACGATCGGAGGTTCGTAAAGATTCCTTTCGAATCGGTATCGCGTAGTAACTTATCGGTAAGTTAGGGTCGAATCTACTATTAGGCTTTACCTCTAAGGTAGGAGGTAGTAGTAAGATACTGCTTATCCTCTCTAACCTCCTCTATCTTAAAGTATAAGAGAATCTAGTTAAGCTAATCGTCGAGCTTATAGCGGTCTCCGTAGAAGAAGTCGGGCTTAGCGACCTTTATCTTATCGTCGCTCCTAGAGCGTATAGCGGAGGCCGTGCTAGCGCTTCTGTCGATAGAAGATATATCGTGTCTAAAGAACTACTAAGTCCTTAAGGGTATTTAAAGTATTGCGATCCGATAAAGTCGTCTCGACGTAGTAGAGCTCGGTAGGCTTAGTTAGTATTAAGATACGGGTATAGGAATACTTCTCTCTATGTTAGTAGAACCTAATAAACCTCTCTAAGTGAATTACTAAGCGTTAGTATACGAAGACCTTTTAGTTAGATTGAAATATAAGTTAAATACGAACTACCTATATAGAGATCCATCGCGATATATACAAAGGAGATTCGTGTCTCGTTTAACCGTTCGACTATATTGCTAGTTAACCGGTCGGTTCGACTGTATAGTCGTTCGACTATGTCGGTAGTCGACTAGTCGGTTCGACTAAGTTAGGTAACCGTTAGTCGGTTACGTGCGCTACGTTATGCCTTAGCTAATTCCGTTAGCTACGAACTTCTCGCGGCTATATCTTCCTGCGTAGCCTAGCGTATGTTCGTAATAGTCGGTAATAAAGTCTATAGTAATTTCTTACTATACGCGGTTAGGTATGCGAAGCGCTTACGCTTCGCCGTATAGCCGATAGCGGCGAGACTTCTAGGTTTCGTAGGTATAATAGGAAGCTACTCTTTCGGCTACGTCGGCGGCTAGCGTCGGCTACTAGTACTTCCTTCGGAGAAGTACTTCCGTCTTATCTCTACTAAAGTAGCTAGTAAGTTCGTCGTTATAGTAGAGGCGTATAAGCTCCGTACGCAAGGCGCTATCGGCGGGCACGTATACTAAATCGTTAATGTACTAGATTCCGTCGCTCTGCGTCTACGTATACGTGTCGCCTACGGTAACGCTACTCGCGCGTAGCGTCGGTAAGGCTTTATCTAGTTCTTATAACCGCTTAATAAAGCTAGCTAGATTCCCGCTAGTGTCGGTATAGGGACCGTCGTCCCTCGCTATCGAGTTAACAATAGCTCTAACGGTTAACCGAGGACCTAGGTACTAAGACGATAGCTATCCGTATACTCCTCGTATACGAGGCGAGAGCTCTCCGATCCGGACACGGCCTACTATAGGGGCTAGATCCGGATCCTCCTACTATACTACTAGCTTGTTCTATAGCGTAGGTAGGAGATAGCGCGGAGCCTACGTATTACCTTCGTAGTCCGGGCGCCTCGACGGCCCGTCTACTAGATTCGACTTTCTAGCTCGGTACTCGATAGTAAAGTCGAAGGAGGCTAGGAAGGTAGCCTAGCGAGCCTACTATCTATTAAGCTACTTTACTCCTATAAAGCCTCGAAGGTTATTATAATCGGTAAGCACCTAAATCGTATACGTAGCGCCTTCGAGGTAATAGCGAAACTCTTCAAAGCCTTCGACAATAGCTAGTAACTTACTATCGTAAGTTTCGTAGTTACATTCCGCGGAGTTTAACTTTCGCGACTAGAATGTGATAGAATACTACTCCGTAGGCTCTTTGCCTACGGCCCGTAACTACGATAGTATTACGGAAATTGCGAACTAGGAAGTATCTATTTTAAGACGCAGTTTGGCGTTAGGTTAGTAATAGCGTAGAACCGGCGCTTACGTAAAGGCTGCTTTAAGTATACCTATCGTATACGTCTAGGCTACGCCCTATTCTAAGGGCCCTAGCTTCTTTCTAAGCTTAGTACCCTTAGTTAGGCTAGTTAAAGGCGCTACTATTTTAGAGTAGCCCTTAATGAAACGCCTATAGAAATTAGTAAAGCCTAAGAAGACCTATACTTCTCGGAAAGTAGTAGGGGTAGGCTAGTCCTCGACTGTAAGTACCCTACTCCTATCTATCGAGACGCCTACGCGGCTTACGATATAACCTAGGTACTCGACTTCTTCTATAAAGAAAAAGTACTTCTTTCGGTTACTAAAAAGGGCGAACTTTCGAAGTCGCTCTAGGACCGCGCGTAGGTAGCGTACGTAGTCCGTATACGTATCGCTATAGATAAGAATGTTATCTAAGTACACGATACAGAATTCATCGACTAGCCTAGCTAGGGCTCGGTCGATATACGCCTAGAAGGTAGCCGGAGTATTAGTTAAGCTAAACGGCATAACCTTATACTTAAAGTAGCCGTAGCGCGTGCGAAACGCAGTCTTCTACTCGTCTCCGCGCTTAATACTAATACGATAGTATACATCCTTTAGATCGAGCTTTAAGAAGTATACGGCTCGCCCGAGCCTATTAAGCGTCTCGCTAATAAGAGGTAAGGGATACCGGTTTTTAATCGTAATAGCGTTTAAGCCTCGGTAATCGACACAAAGACGAAGGGTACCGTCCTTCTTAGGTACGAACAGGATAGGCGTACCCGCCTCGCTTACGCTCCGCTAGATCTAACCGTTCTATAAGGCGGCCTCGAGGTACTACTTTAGGACCTCGAGCTCCGTTATAGACAAGTTATACAATAGCCGGAAAGGAGGACGCTAACTAGGCTCTAGGTTAATCGCATACTCTACGCCTACGGGTAGCGGGCGATCCGCGATACTACCTTCTAATAGGACATCCTCGAAGTCTCAAATTTCTACCGGGAGTAGACTTACAACTAGAGCTAACGTTACGGTAAGAACCTTCGTAGACTTTTGTATATCCCTATAGAAGGCGCGTACGTCGCGTAGGTAAACCGTAGGCAAGTCGCCTAGTTTACTATACTACTAGCTATCGTTACTACTATCTATAACGACACCGTACTAGCGGCGCTAGGGCCGGCTAAGGAGGATCTCCGGGCTAATTAAATTAGCCCCGAAGAAGATCCCTTCCGTTTCCCGGTCGGTCTACGTAGAGTCTGCGAGGCGTAGGCGTAACGTATACGCCCCGTAGTAGAAACCCTTTTCTCCCCGAAACCCTTCTAAAGAGGGTAGGGGAAGATTTAACTTTATAAGGCTATACTTAATCGCAAGTACTTATAAGACAACGTTAACATCCGCGGCATTATCTAGGACGTAGGTAGTACGCATACTCCGACCCTACGATAATACTACGCCGTTAAGGTACTTAGTAGCCAACGTAGATACACCTCGCCGAATAGAAGCCTACCGGACTTATTAAACGCCGGCTAGTTAGGAGGCCTTACCCGATACTAGAGTAACGGAGACCTTCCTACTCTTCGATAGCGCGGAGCTAGCGTCGACCCTACGGGTCGGCGCTAGCCCGTCCTTTAGCTAGAGATACTTCTCTATATAGTTACTCTTATAGTAACCCTTCTTACTACAACCGTAGTATACGATCGTCGCTATATACGCCGCGCCTACGGCGTCTATACGGCCTTCCTACGGTCGGGTAGGGGGCGTAGGACTACGAGGTTAGTCGTGCGACCTCTACTTCTTTCCGTCGCCGCGGCTCTCGTGTCGAGTATACGAGTCGCCTACGGTACGCTTATGCGTTACTAGCGCGATGTCGCCGCTTCTTTTCGTCGCCGACTCTAGCCTCGTTGCTAACGAGACTAGATCTTTACGGCGCTTTAGAACCTTATAAAAGGTAATAATAGCCGTACGTAGCGTAGGCTTTAACTTTGCGAGGAGATAGCGTATACGCTACTCCGGCGTATATAGGTCTATCTGTTCTTCTAGTGTTACTAGCTCTATAGTAAACGCTTAAGCAGACTAATCGTAGCGCTAAGAAGCGCCTTCGTACGCTAACGCTACGCTTAGGCTACGGTTTACAGGATCTTTAACTACGTCGAGTACGAACTCCTTAAACTCTTTCTAGTTATAGCCCTCGAGAGCGTCTATACTATAGTTCTAGTACTAGGTCTTACGCGGTTCGCCTACGAGGAATATAATACCGTAGAGAATACGCTCCGAGTCCTCCGGATAAGTATTAGGTACTAGGGCAAAGACTAACTCTAAGGACCGGATAAAATCGCGGGCTTCCTTTAGTATCTTTCCCCGGAACTACTCCGGTTCTCGTAGCCGTAGTCTGTTACTAGGCCTACGAGGCGTATACGTCGAGCGTGCGCTCTCGACGTAAGACTCGACTTTATCTTCCTCGATATCGGCTTTAGCCCCGGGAATGCGACGACGTCGCAGTACGGCTAACTAGGCCTTTAAGGTCTCGATCTCGATCTCGGTTCGGAGCGTCTCGCGTTCGACGCGCACTATGTCCGCACGCTCCGTCGTAGACGACGCCGTAGCGCCCTACGAGGCAGCGCCGGATAGCGGCGTGTCTTAACGACCCGCGGGCTCCGCGGATGCGTTTCGCGCGCTAGGAGTATATACTTCGCCGGACATTCTTACGTCCTATAGGTTACGAATTAGGGGAGTAATTAGAACTAATATAGGGGTATCTATAGTAAAGATATCTCGTAGCGTATAGGGCGCGTCTCTAACTAAACACTTAGTTAAGTATAGCGCTAATTACTACTTCTCCTAGGAGTAGTAAAGGGCGCGTATAGTATTCGTATACTAGCCGCTTACCCGGCCGCTAGCCGGGCGGCCAATACACGTAACTATGTACGTAACCTTCTATATAACTGTCCTAAAGGTATACTAGGCTGTCTCCTATAACACGTAGCTAGCGTAGCTAGGCGCTTCCTACTAGGCTTATTAGCGCTATTGTTACCGCTAGCGTAAGTTAACGGCTATTAATAACGCCTATAAGGAGTTAGTCGCACGACTCTAGGCCGAGGTCGAGCTAGACCGCGCGAGCGCGTTAGCTTATTGTAACGTATCGTCCGCCTCTCGCGCCCTTACTAGCCGCGGTACGATCGAGGCTATCTACGCCGCCGCTAAGCGCGGCTACCCGCTAGCGACTCTATACCTAACTACGCTCGAGCTAGACTACGTCGCGTAAGTTACCGGTATAATAGAGTCCGATAAGTAGGATAAGGATAACTAGCTCGCTTTTTATATAGATAGCGGGGTCTCTTTATAGGCCGCTATAACTAACTTACCGCCCGCTACGTATAAGAAGAAGCCGGTACTACCTATAGGACCGACGTTAAGCCTAGCCTAGTCGATAAGTTTAAGGCGGCTATAAACGACGCCTTTAGGCGCGACCCGACTAAGCTATCGAGTCGCCGCCGTAACCTACTCGCGCTAGCGTACGGTGTGTTCTATAGCTCGACTAGTATAACGACCAATAAGACACCCGTAACCTCTTCTAGGCGTAAAGCGACTTAATAGACCCCTAGCGAGACGCCTTTAAAGAAGACTAAGACGTCTAAGGGGACGGGCGGCGCTAAGTCGTCTTTCTAAGATAGAGACACCTATAACTTAAGCGGCTAGCTAAATCTTAAATAGAGCCGCTTATTTACCTCGCCCTAACAACTCGAGCGGTTAGCTAAGACACAAATAGGGCTACTTGTTTCTTACGGTATAGAATTTAGAGACACGACGAGGACGTCGTTAGTTATAAAGGGGCGGGGAGGTTATTACGGATAGGTAGGTAGGAGACGACCCGCCGGCAAGCGGGCGCTGTCGACTCGTTTAGTAGCACTATAACTCGTTATTAGGACAAGTAGAGACGAGCGTAATTAAGTTACACTATACATTTCCGTTCTACGGTCGTGCGGTTCTAATAGCTAGCGACTACTAGGAATACGATATTACAATCTAATAGAGTTATCTCGAGGTAGTAGAGCTTAATTAGCCTTAGTTAGTATTAAGATACGGGGATAGGTATACTTCTCTCTATAATAGTAAATTTAATTAACCTCTCTAAGTAAATTACTAAGTATAAGTATATAAAGACCTTTTAGTTAGGTTAAAATATAAGTTAACTTTAACCTAGCTATATAGAGATCTATTGCGATATATATAAGGGAATTTTGTATCTTATTATCCTACTCTATATACTCTATATACTCTATAACTATAGAGTAATAAAGTAATAAAGTAAATCTAGTTACGTAACTAGTTTTACTATATACGCTAAGGTAGGCGCCTAAGAGAGTAAGTTACTTATACGGAGCCTTCTACGTTATATACTATAGTATTTATAATATATAATAAGGAGTATAAGGATAAGTATACGGGTAATAGGGCTAAGCCTATCGCTAGTAGTACTAGTACTTATACTAGTCCTAGTACAATATACTCGTAGGACTCTAAGCGTACTATAGGTAGCTTTAGGTAAGTATTAGCCGTTACAATTACCGCTATAGCCTTACAGTATTAGTATTTACTACTATAGTATTACCTATTAGGACTTTACGGCCTTATAATATTACTATTAAGATAATATAACCTAGCTAAGCTCCCTTTAAGTAGTAGTAACTACGGTACTACGTTCTATACGGCTAGCGCGTTATAGCCTAGTACTTACTATACTTTACACTACCGATTAAGGTACCTTATCTACCTAATATCTAGCTAGCTCTAATTAGAGTAGCGACTATAGCGATACGTTCTATTAATATAATATAGTAGCCTATATAGAGGTAGCCTAGTACTTTATTACGCTAGGCCGCCGCTACTTCCATTCTAGTAATATCCTTATTATATAGATACCCTTAATAATACTACTATTAAGCTACTATCTTCTCCTACCTATAACGTTCTATATATCTAATACGTCGCCGTTAGCTACCGCGGTAAGGGGCTAAGTAGTGTATATTTCCCCTAGTAACCTTAGCGGTATACTTAATTAGGCTAGATCTAAGATAAGTTAGCGTATTAGTACTATATTAGCTTTGTAAGACCGTGTTAATATAGTGCTGTGTGAACCTTACGTGTTTGCTTAATCGCACGCGATCTCTGTTCTACACGTATGTATATAGCACGTTAGTCAGCCTGAAACAGTGTTGACACGTGATTCAAAACACGCACCGTGTCGACACGCTTACAGCGGCTCCCCGTAAGGTATTTCTCTTCCACCTGTCGACTACATCTCCCCATGTGTACGCGCGCCGCTCTTCGGCAGCAAGATAGTAGCTGTCTGTCTATCGCAGCATAGCAGAGGCCAGCGAATACCCATGGCAGGCCACCCCAGCGTGGCCGCCTTCGATCGCATCCTGCAACAATGGCGGCTGACTGGCTGCTGACCCCTGCCATGTCACAACCCCTTTTCCGTGATCACCACCATCAGATTCGTCTGCTCGTCTCCGACAGCCACACTGGGACGTAGACCATGCTGAAGAGCTCGGAAGATGGGATCCGCCCCTCCCACGACGCGAGCTCGTCACCGCCACAAGTATCCAACTCCGGCGTTGGGGTGCTTCATCATCTCGCTTCCAGCGGGCGGCGGCGCAGCGTGGTCGTGGGGTGGAGTCCCACGAACCGAGGATGGTAAGACGCACATACGGGAAGTCGAACCGTTCATTCTCTATGCCTCCATGATGGTCGCAGCACTTTCTGGAATCTCCTCCGTCCAGCATCCTCCGCCGTCACCGTTGATCGCTCAGCAATGGCATTCTTCAGCTTTCTACGCGCAGTGTTCGCTTCTCTCCTGCTGTGCCTCACATCTTCAGCCAACCATCTGTCACATCACCATGCCCACGTCCATGAGCATGCACTGGAGGCTCGAGGCGTCAGCCAGACGCCATCCATGGCGTACAACGTGCTATGGAGCCTGCACAAATCCTTCTGGGATGCGTTCATCTACCCAAACAACGTCAAGCAGGCGCAGGCTGTCAACTCGACGTTGTTAGCGCCCAATGTCATTGGCAGAGTAGACATCACCAGAGTCTTCACTGGACAGGAGCTGAACACAGAGTAAGTGACGTTGAAGAATGAGCTCCTCCGCTGCTGCCTTTCGCCAGACGCTAGTCTCCACCAGCAACTTAGTCCCGCGATCAAGAAACGAGCTGTCTCGCTGTGCAATGCTCGCTGTGGGGCATCCTCACCATTAGGCACGCTGGTGTCGGCATGCACGGCTTTCATTGCCATGCTGTGCTGCGAGTGAGGCCGCTGCGAGTTCCCTGCTGACTCTACGTCTCAAGATATCTCTTCGGTCTGTTCACGGGCCAAACGCTCAATGCCGGCGCAGCGACCCTGCTCGGCGTGCCAGTTGCCTACGACATCATACACTTCGCAGCAAGCTCCTATGTCGTCTCCTCCCAAGTAGTGGTGACCTTCAATCTCTCTACGATGCTGCTACCCGTCGAGCTCGGTACCTGGATCACCTTCGACAGCAACAAGAAGGTCTCCCAATACGACGCCACCTTCCGGAGATTCGATCAAGTCCTCGACATCACAGTCGCCAATGTCCAGAGGGAGATCGGCGCCAGCAGCAGCTCCGCAGCGATAGCCTATCTCACCGATGCGCTCGCCAAGAGTGTCTGCAATACCGCGCAGACGTACTGCACGGGCGGGAATCTGCAGTACACCAACTCGACATCCTGCTACAACACCCTGACCCAGGTCATCCGGTTCGGCACAGCTTATGAGCTGGGCAGGAACACGCTCCTGTGCCGCATGATGCACCAGTACATGGTCCCGACGCGGCCGACCGTCCACTGCCCTCATATCGGTCCGAGTGGAGGCGGCATGTGCGCGGACGACCAGACGTACCAGGATATTGTGCGGCAGCCGCTGTATACGAATGCGCCGATGGTGCCGAACGGCAAGGCGAGCACGGATCAGAGCATCGCGGCGCAGTAATGCAAATACCGTGGAGCGTTAGAGCTTTGGTGGAAGCAAAATCCAGGGCGCAAGCGGTGGATGTGGGTCCCGACTTTTGCTTGGCACGCGCAAAGAAAGGCTTCAACCGGGCTAGGGGCATTGCCATTCGATGTACGTACTTACGATCGAGAACAGAATCTAGAGACCGTGATCCACCCTATGGACCTTCACTTGCAAGCGAACAAGCGGGCTCGCTCGTAGTCAGACGCACGAGCATGGAGGCCGTGGGTCCACCGCACAGAGCAAGAGTGCCGCTCACGCGTAAGTTGACGGTATTCTGCCTTGATCTCATGGACTTTTCCGCCTGGTTTCTCATTTTTGGCGGTCTGGAACTGAGGTGGGTGCACATCGGGCGTCGAGGGAGTGATCGTCGACAGGCTGGGCAGTGGCCTCAAAGTGTACCAGGTTTGACTTCGAGTGAGCAAGACATGATCCGTCGCTGTCTGAAGGAGTTCATTGTTCGCGAATCCGCCGAGGGTGTGCATCTCATGGCTCAGACCTGATTCCAAGCCGACACTGAGTGGGTAATTTCTCGGGCCTTTTGACGCAGACACTTCACCTGGACTGGTCTCAGGATCAATGGCAAGTCTTTGACCCGCCATTTGTGGAACTGCAGACTTGGTCTCGAGACTCGATTTGACTGTCTCACCCGGTGCTGTCTGACTTCTCGAGGCCATGTACACCCAGGCTGGACCGTTCATCCTGCTGCAGTGCTCGGCATCAGTCCTACCTTCACTTTCAGCTGCTGGCCAGCGATCTCATTCTCATCTTTCAGTGTCCCCCAACCTGGGCCAAAACCTACATTGCGTCAACTTATCAGTTTCAAAGCGTGCTCTCCGGCAAGATGAGCCCCGTTCGTAGACCGAGTACCCCGAGGCGTCATCCTAGGGAATCTCTCCCCAAAAGCAAGGCTGCCACTGGATCGTCCGCCGACTTCAATAAGTCCCTCCCTCCACTGCCGGCAGACGCGACCGACCGTATTGCAGGCAAGCAACAGTTGTCAGCATACCTGACGGCAGAGCCTTCCAAATCGAAGCACGGAGACCGAAAGGTACGACTCCAAGCAGATCAGGCTGCCAGATGGGCCAGGTCCAAGACGCCCAGGATGTCCAAGACTTCATCAAGATCTGCCGGTGGGAACCACTCTCCCATGCCATGTGGATCAGCTTCAGCTAGCAAGATTAATCCAGCGCCCAAGACCAGCCAGATCACAGAGATATTTCCCTCAGTCCTTGATGGCAGCCATGCAGATGCAGGGGCGAGGTCATCTACGGCCGAGTCTATACGTCCGCGCCCTCTGCACATGGAATCATCCACCATCAACACAGCGCCAAAGGTCTTCGGTCCAGCGGCTCCTGCTCCCGCCACACTCCAATGTCGGCGGCGGCACAGAGTCGACCGCAGAAGGTCGTCGACCCGAGCAATCGTGGCTGTAGATGCAATCAGGCCCGTGGGAGCTCCTCGGCAGGCCGAGAAGCATGTCTCTATCTACCGAGAAGTCGAGAAAGAGCCGGATGAGGCCTCGGGGGCATCATGCCAATCCCCCGTCAATGATCGTCCACCGCCGGCGACGCCCGAGGAGATCGCCCGTAGTGAGCAGGGTGCGAGGAAAGGTGAACCAGCTGCCGCGAGCAGCTACCACTCTTCACCGGCACAGCGGGCCTCAGCGGCACTCCGAGCGACCAGTCTCGTGCCGGCATCCTCAACAAAGCCGGTCCCAAGGCCGCAGTACCAGGGCCCCGACGCCCATTGCCTCCACCCGACATATCCCTCCCACCTCGCGACGTTCACAGCATCCTTTCCCACACAGCCTTGCGCCCCTCACAAGCATAAATGGCATCCTCTCAGCACTGCCCCCGGCAAGCCCTCGAGTCCCTGCACTGGACCCCGATGCCGAAGCATTCCCTTGATCGAGCGCCCGCAAGCGCGATACCGCTGCATCAAGTGCCCCTCCCGCTCCCCGCTCCGCGTCTGCACTGCGTGCAGTCACCACATCGACGGCCTCTGCTGCCTGGGTGAAGGTCAGGAGCAGGGCTGGGGCTGCCCCTGCCTCAGTCTTCCCGTCTTTAACGGCTTGTCCGCGTCCACGGGAGTTGCTGGCCGCCTTACTTCGCATCCCGCGTTGCGACAGACTACCACGGGCAATGGCACCACCGCCACCACCTCCCGAACTCTCATCAACATCGCGGCAGCCCTGCGTAACGGCCCCCGCCTCACCTTCCACACCCTGTCTCGCTACGGCACCCTCATTCGCCGCAGGCTCCACAATGCCCGCATACCTCGCCACGAATGGCGCGCCGCCCACCGCCTCCGCGTCAACGACTCCCGGCGCGCGCACTGCGTCGGACCGCAATGCCGCCAGTGGCCAGAAAGCGAGCGGCGGACATACGTCTACTGGTGTCCTTTGTGTCCGGCGCCACTGAGGGTCTGTGTCGATTGCCGACGAGTCATCGATGCCGCGTGCAAGGCGGGCGATGGTGGGGTGTGGGTTTGTGGTGTCTTCGGGGCGAGAGGGTAGATGGGCCGACAAGAGTTTGAATCTGAGCAGGGACGAGCGCGACGACAGTGGGGAACAGAGGAAGTCTGACAGCTGGTGGCGAGCGGTCCGGCGGAGTGGAGCCGGAGGCTTTGAGCTATACTCATTCAGCGGCAGCTGGGCTGCTTGCACGATTCGATCAACATACCTACATCTCCGTGCGACATGCTTCATCCCATCCGTGATGCTAATCGCTTTCATCCGTGGTACGATGGCTTACTATGCCGCATCTGAGCCACCCATGCATGAGCAAAGGCCACTCACTGGCCATGTATTGGTTTTCTGACGGAGTCTCAACGCCTTGCATTCGCCGGATCATGCGCGTCCGCCCTATGACTTCTCCTCCTCCTTGGGATGCTTCGGCCTCTCGACCACTTCTCCCTGTCCAGGCACCTTCACCTCCGCAGTCCCCTTCACCGCCTCCGCTTTGCCCTTCGCCTTCAAGCTCGTCGAGTCTTTCGGCAGCTCCTTGACATAAGGCAGAAATTCCGGTTCCCCCGGGATGTATTTCCTCAGCACCTCCGGCACGGTCACCCCGTCCTCCTCCTGGTAGTTCTCGAGCACACAGCACAGAGTGCGCTCCGTCGCACAGAGTGTGCTGTTGAGCGCGTGGCAGTAGGTCTTCTGGAAAGAAGCATCACTGGCCTTCTTCTGCCCGAACCGGATCTCCAGCTCCCGAGTCTGGTAGTCCGTGCAGTTTGAACAGGACACCAGCTCCTTGTACTCGCCCTGGAAGGGGAACCAAGCCTCCAGATCGTACTTCTTCGCCGCCGCATTGTTCAGTGCACCACTCACGATAGCGACAACCCGGTAAGGGAGCTTGAGGCTCTTGTAGAAGTCCTCGGACGTGGCGATCATCTGGTCGAAATGCATCCACGAGTCTTCCGGCTTGCAGAAGACGAACTGCTCCACCTTCTCGAACTGGTGCACGCGGAAGAGACCCCAGGCGTCTTTGCCGTGGCTGCCGGCCTCTTTCCGGAAGTTGGTCGAGAAGCCGGCGTATTTGATGGGCAGGTCCTTGTCGTTCAGCCATTCGCCTTCGTGCATGGCGCTGATGGGCTGTTCGGAAGTGGCGATGAGGTACTTGTCTGTCGCCGGGTCATTCTCCCGCTCGGTGACTTTGTACAGTTCCTCGTCGAATTGCTCCAGCTGGGCCGTCTTCGCCATAGCTTCCCGTAGCATGAAGAAAGGCGGCTGGTTGGGCGAATATCCGCGAGCGAAGAGGAAGTCGATACCGTATGAGATGAGAGCGCGGTTGAGGAGGAAGCCGTAGTCCTTGAGACAGTAGCCTCTGTGCCCGACGAGCTTGACGCCCCGCTCGAAATCCGCAGCGTCGAGACGGACAACGACCTCGTGGTGGGAGAGGCAGTCCTGCTTCCCCACCTCGACACCTTCGGGAGCCCAGGTCTTGATGATTTCGTTCTTGTCTTCGTTGTCGCTCACGGGGACCGAGTCATGGACGTAGTTGCCGATGCTCTTCGCTTTCCGTAACAGTGCGGTCTGCTTCTGCCGTGCTTCCTCCTCCAGCGCCTCCTTCTGCTTCTGCAGCTCGTCTTTCTGCTTCTTCAGGTCGGCAAACTCCTCGGGGCTGCCCTTGGCTTTCCTGTTGGCGCTCATCTTCTTCTGGACTTCATTGATCTTGGCGCCCATGGTTGTGCCGGCTTCATATTGCGTCTTGCGGTGGTCCTCGAACAGCTCAATGACCTCGTCGACGACTTCCTCGGGGGCATGTCGTTTGCGCTGCGAAGCTTTGATCTTGGCCGGGTCGCCGCCGCGCAGTGTGACGAAGTCATTGATATCCAGCATCGTGGCGGGGTCGTCAGTCTGTCGAGAGAGGGCGAGTGGGAGGATATATGGCTCTGAATCATAAATGTGTGTCACATGCCAATGGAGGTTGTTCCACGATTGCGGCCTTAGGCACAGGTCCGCGACCAACAACACTCCAGGTCGCCACCAGTCACCAGAAGAACAGGTGGCATCACCTTGACTAGGTTCGATGTAGTGACTCTCAGTCACTCGTCCGTTGACGAGCCACTCCATCTCCATCATCGACCCAAAGCCGGCAATCATGCGTCTCACCAACCTCATGGTAGCCCTCTTCTGGGCCTTCGGTCCAAGGGTCATCTCATTCGGCAAGAGCACCCGCTCCAACAGCATCCTGCTCTCCCAGGTCAAGTCCCTGACCCTCCGCGCCGACCAACCCACCTCCCACCGCCGGATCTCCCCGATCCCCCAGCTGGCCTGCGTGGGCGGCAACGCAGCGGGCCTCTACGATGTCGACGTGATGCGTTGCAAGAACGCTGGCTCCGACTACGACGTCGAGGACATCCAATGGACCTGCTCGGCCTCTTTACCGCCGGAGTTCAAGCTGGGTTCGACGGATGTCATCTGCGAGGGCTACGATTCACCTGATGATCCCTATGTGTTGAAGGGAAGTTGCGGGGTGGAGTATCGGCTGGTGTTGACTGAGCAGGGGGAGATGAAGTACGGGCGGAATGCGTTCGAGAGGGTGTACCGTAAGCCGAGCGGGCAAAATGTTGTCAGTGCGCTGTTCAGTCTCCTGTTCTGGGGCGTGTTTGGCAGTATGTCCCCACTCATCGTGCTGAACGGCCCGAAGATGCTAACGGACGTTGAAAGCGGTGATCTGCATCTTCATCTACAAGACCTGCATCGCACCCACTCGCACCAACCGGCCACCGGGCAACAATGGCCGTCTCGGGTGGAACGGCGGTGGCGGGGGCGGGGGTGGTGGCGACAACGGCGGAGATGGCGACGATCCACCACCTTACACGCCTCGCGCTCCCAAGTCAAGCTCCGAGTACCAAGCTCATAGCGGCACGGCGGGACCTAATTCTCAATCTGGACAGCAGCCATGGCGGCCAGGTTTCTGGACAGGCGCAGCCGCTGGTGAGTAGACCCCGCATCTGCATCGTCTTCACTTCGTCTCGGACCTGCTGACATCTCTGTCCCGTGCTACGCAGGCGCAGCAGCAAACTACGCAGGTTCCCGTCTCGCGCAGAACCGCAATACACGCCCCAACGCCTACGATTACAACCCGCCGCAAGCGCAAGCAGGGCCCTCGTCTTGGTTCGGAGGCACTCGAGCGCCCGAGCCGAGAAGGTATGGGGGTGGCGGAGGCGGCTCAAGCATGTTCGGCGGCGGCGCCGGGCCCAGCAGGCCTTCGGGGTCGTCAATGCCGGCCCCGAGTAGCGGCCGGCATGAGTCGACTGGATTCGGGAGCACGCGGAGACGGTGAGCGTCGCATTGGGTACCGAGCTGTCTCTCGATTTCCAGCCTGATCCGGCGATTCGGAGACCCTGCACGCGTCTTCGGGGCTTCAAGCGCCAGTGGAACGACGAGCGCACCACTGCTGGACTAGAGCCCAGGCCAGGAGCAGACGGAAGCGACGCACTAGGTACGACCCTGGACTTCTCCGGGTCGAAGATTGGGGACGACCGTACTGGACATCAAGCTGCTATCTCGGACTCCGCTGTGTCTTTGTACCGAACCGTGACCCGCTCGGTCATCTGCTCAATCCCGGTCTTGGTCTCCGTGTGCTCTTCGCTGAGGTGGCCATGTTTGATGAAAATACCAGCGACGAGACCCACGGCGGCAATGGCGGTATACATGTACCACATGTTGCGCATACTGGACGCAAACGCCTCTTTGACGATATTGCGCTGCGCCAGATCCTGTATCGTCTTGACGAGCTCAACATTGGCGGCCGCTTGGCCGTTGGTGAAGGCGCCGACCAGGGTGCTGTTGATGCCCGCGTTCTGGAGAAGTTCGACTTTACCGGCCATACTGTTCTGGAAGATCACACCGCCTAGTACGATTGATATCGAGGTCGCGATGTTCCGGAGCATCTGTTCAGAGGTTGTCAGCTATCAGCATCTCACGCCTCGGTCACAGTGCTTCGACCCTACCCCGAAGGTCGCAGTGGCGGTTGCTGTGTCCGCCTGGGACACAGTGTTCTGGATCGCGATGATCGGAGCCTCAAAGAGCAACCCACAGCCACTACCTATTGAGGCGTTAGTGACAACAAAAGCGCGGGGACCAACACTCTCGCAGCGTACCCCCGATGAGCATCACGCCCACAAGCCGAGCAATGCTCGTGTATGCATCGAAGGAGATGTACAGCCCAGTCCCGACGGTGATGAGGAAGACACCAGCCCACATCACTTCCCTATATCGGCCAGTTTGGTGCATGACAATGCCGGAGATGATACCGAAGGTGCCTTCGGACACGGTGATGGGCAACACCAGGATCCCGCTGCGAAGAGGTGAGGCTTGCTTCACGGACTGAAAGTAGAGCGGCCTACGTATGGAAGAGGTACGATGTCAGCGACTTGTCTGAGCGTAATAGTCAGATCGAGATGATGCGCAAGCTTACAGATAGTACTCGGCGGGTATGTAGCACATGCCCTGGGTGATGCCGATCAGAAAGACCGCACAGTTGGATTTGCTCTTGAACATCGCGAGTGGCATGAGTGGGTACTTGGCCAGCCTCTGTTCACTGAAGAGGAAGACGCCGATCATGGCCACGCTGAACACGAGCAGGCAGATGACTGTAGGACTTCCCCAAGGAAAGACAGCACCGCCGAAATCCAGTCCCAGAAGCAGCATGACGATGACACCGAGGATGGAGAGGGTCCCAAACCAGTCGATCGCGGCCAGGCCGTCTTTCAGCCCGGTCCGAGGATTGTGCACATCGAGGTAGAAGAAGAGTAGGACGAAAGTCGTGCCGCAGACGGGCAGATTGACCCAGAAGCACCAGCGCCACGACACGAGCTGGGTGAAGGCACCGCCGATCTACCGAACATCAGTAATTTTTCGCAGCTCACCAGACGGACGACGCACCAAAGGCCCAGCACCGCCAGTGATGGCCCAGAGGACCTCCGTCAGCCCCAGGTACAAGACCCGTTCCCGCATACTAAACAGGTCCGAGATCGTAATGAACACCAGCTGCAGCAACCCCCCACCCGCGGTCCCCTGCAGTGCCCGCGCGGCGATCAGCATGTTCATGCTCACCGACAGAGCGGCCATGATCGAGGCCCCCGCGAACAACGCCACGGCGCCGAGGAGCGCGGGCTTCCGGCCCCAGATGTCGGAGCACTTGGCCCAGATCGGACCCGCGGCGGCGTTGGCGAGGAGGTACGCGCTGCCGATCCAGACGTAGCCTGAGGCGGAGTGGAGCTGGGCGGCGATGGTGGGGATGCTGGTTGCCATGATCGTCTGGTCCAGCGCCGCGATGCCGAGAGCGAGCTGGGAAACTGGTCAGCTGAGGCCTTTGTTGTGCTGGAAGCTAGGCCTCGTACATAGAGTGCAGTCAGAATGGCCGCCAACCTGAACTTTGTGCGCGGCGCCTTGACATGTTCAAGTGTGAGTGGCTCCATCGGACGTGCCGTTTCGTGCGACATGCCTGCTTCGGACTCGTGCGGTCTCTCCTCAATGTCGATGGTTCGCATGATGCATCAAATGTCTCTTGAATGAAAGTGGCATTCGGCGTGACGGTGGAGAGACGGTAAGATTAACTATATATGTAGTCATCACGGCACATTGGCAGCTGGAGAATGACGAGCCCAATTCCGAACTCCGCACATCAATGCTGTTGCTGGTGGGGAAAAAGGTCTGATGTGATACCACGACATTGATGTAATATGTTGCTCGACAGCAGCCCGTCTATGTACATGATAGCACACCACCTCTCATCCTACAGATCCAATACCCTCGCGTTCACCGTCCACAACAGCCAAGGAACACGAATCAGGGTCTCAGTGGCTCTGCGGCCGTCCAGACCGCCACCCATATTCCCATTCACAAAACCATTCGTCTCCCATGAACTTCTACCAGCCCTCCCCCACCGACACCGTCGTCCATCTAGTCCGAATTCAAACCCACACCCCACCCACACTGCCCCACCCGATCCGCGTAGATCCTACAGCTCAGACACACCTGCATGCGACACCGCACCCGCTGACAACGGAAGTAGAACCGGTCCAGTCGCTCCGTGGCCGAGTGCGGCGGGCCCCGCGAGCCATACGGGCGCGGGCAGTGGAAGACCCGGCGGTGGTCCCGGATGTCGATGCGGGTCCAGACGTGCTGCCGCGAGGGACCCCCGTGGAGAGGCTGATGGTTGGGGTTGTGCTTGCTGGGTCCCGAGCGGCGGGGGTCCGTGCACGGGCGGGCGCGGTAGTCGCGAGACGGGGGGGTGGCGGCCCAGGACTTGGCGCGCTCGCGGAAGATCGGGGGGATGTCGTGGACGAGCCGGCTGGTTTCGATCGGCGAGCCGGGGATGATGCAGACGCCGGTCGCGGCGGGCCCCAGCCAGCCGGGGGTGCTGCCAATGTAGCCGAGGGAGAAGCCATGATCCCTGCCTCGCATGCGCTCGAATGTGTGGTCGGCCGGGCTGGAGCTGGGGTCGGAGCAGGAGCAGCTGCTGTCCGAGGTTTCCTGCGACCATGCGCTGCCGGTGGTGCCGGCAGTGCTCATTAGATTGCTGCTATCGGACGAGCAGGGAGACGTGGGGCGTGTAGAGCGCGGAGACGAGGGCGGAGACGAGTGTCGACGTTGGAAGGGGTACATCCTGCCGGAGAGTGCTTGGAAATACGCTGAAGGCGTTGGTTCAGTGGTCTTCGTGAGAAGTACAAGCGCTGTAGTAGAAAGGAGAGAATGGACAGCTGGCCAGCAGCTGAACGAAGAAGGACTGTGTGTTGCTGGAATGAGAAGAGTCAAATGGTGACAGGCGAGAGTGCTTATATGCCAGTCTGTTGGGCAGTGCCCATTGAAAGACCCGAGTTGAGACTCGGGTCGTAAGACATGTCTTCGACTGATGGGTTCCGCCCGGTGTCTGGCTATCGGCGCTTCGGAGACACAATGCTTAGAAATAGCGAGGTGTCTCATGCAACAGACTTGCCTGAGTCCTTGTCTCGCTGCTTCGACGTCGATGCGTGGACCGCGACCGCGCTCGGGGTCACACGCTGCTAGGAAGAGGCGAGACAATTGTGACGCCCAAGATCTGTCAAAGCCATTACCGGACTCCACCATGTAGGGCCATATAAATATGTGTGCACGTCGCGGAAGGAAGAGGCGTCATGAGCTTCTATCAGTGCATCAATGTTTCGGTACATACATGTACATACACACCCACTCACTCCCGGATCCACGCAAACACGATCCGGGCGAGCTTCTGCGACGAGCGGTCGAACAGCCAGTAAAACACCTCCCCGGCCGCCAGCGTGACGCCGAGACAGGCGATGAAGGCGATCCCCGTCGCCTTCGCGTACCCGTCCATGGAGTCGCCGATCATGTTGCTCACGGTTTTGATGCCGAGGGTGTAGGCGATGATGGACTGGAGGCAGAAGTAGCCTGCGACATGTCAGTATGAACCAATCACTGCGACTTCACGGGCAGAGCTCACTGTAGGAGCGCCGGCCCAGGAAGACAAAGGCCGGGTTCCGGAAGATCCTCTGCAGCAGGTCGGAGGACTCGAGGAAGAGGTAGAAGCCGACGATGACCAGGTAGTCGTCCGCCCGGAGTTGCGGGGTCGTGGGATCGTTCCAGGTGTACAGGCCCCCCGTCGCGTACAGGCCGGTGTGGTACATGATCTCCGCATTTTGCAGGCCCGGGAACGCGGTCACCCACAGAAACTGCATGGCGAATCCCGCGACCATACAGGCGGAAGCCACGGCGACGACCCGCAGCCGATGTGCCTGGCACAAGGCCTTGAAGTCGAAGCTGACCACCAGGTCCGCGAGCAGGAGGCCCGAGATGGAGAACCAGGCCCAGGAGTAGACCCACCACGCCGTGAGGATGAAGACGCCCGCGCCGTACAGCCGCCACGTCTTGCGCGTGTAGGGGATGACGACCATGGTGGTGTACACCGTGTAGGACTGCTGGAAGACCGCGGTGATGACCCACAGCGTCTGCGTGGGGAAGGCCCAGTTGCCGGATTGCGCGGACAAGGCATTCGCCACCCAGAAGACCTCGAAGATGCTGTTGAAGTTCGACAGCGAGTTGGGCATGATCCACAGGCTGCCCATGGTGGACAACTCGTTCTTGGTCTGCTCGGCGAAGGCGGCGAGGTAGGCGGTCCCGAGCGTCTTGGTGAAGATGGCGTAGCACATGATGAGTGCTGCCGCGGTGGGGAACCAGAGCCGGATGCCGCGGCGCACTACGGCGCTGGCCAGCGTGGCTTTGCTGGGGTCCAGCAGGAAGGGCAGGCAGATGGTGCGCGCGGAGAGGAAGATGATGGAGGAGTAGATGAGGGAGCCGTTCCAGAAGAGGACGGAGAGGGACTTCCGCAGGGCGAGTTGCCCACTCGAGCCCTCGTCGTTCGCCGAGCCCGCCATCGCCGCGGGGACGAAGGTATCCATGAAGACCCAGAGGAAGCTCAGGATGGCCAGGCAGCCTCGCACGCCTGTCAGGTAGTCCTGCGACGCATCGTGCGCGCTATGCGATGCCTTGGGTGCCTTGTCCGTGAGGCTCGACGGTATGGCCGAGGACAGCCATTTGGGGAGAGGTTTGCGTTGCGGGTTTGCAGCGTCGTCGACCGCCATCGCTGTGGAACACCCGGCTCGAGGCTCTCACGATGAAGTCCTCGGATAGTCGCGATGGTCGTGCCGACGTTCCTGCCTCTCAGCCCTCTGATGACTCGTTCCCGTCGTTCCGCCGCCTGCAGGTACAGCACGCCTTGAATCCTCGAGGATCACTACTCCAGGTCCGAAAGGGGATCGCCACAGCACGCCTGGGTCGCCGCGGCCGCCAAGGTCCCTGGTGATGATTGCGGTACGCTTGGGTCGCTGTAGCTGAGAATGTGATCGGGGGACTTGTGGCAGGCCCGTCCGTCTGGTGGGCCTGAATAATGTTGGCAATAACGGCCTGATGCCGCGCGACACGTCGCCTTCCGCTCGAACGCGAACGGGTCCCTATCCTTGGCGGAGCCTTACGGCCAATACTGCCCTGCACGACAGCCTTTGCCGAGTCTGCAGTGGCCATGACAAACTCCTATATCTGGCTAGCCTCCATGGAGTGCTCGGATCTATCTGTGGCGAGCACCCGACGCACGCGGCCAGCCGACGTCTTGGCTCCCCGCCGGCTGTCGATCGTCGAGCCAGGTGAAACAGTCCCAGCCCTGCCAGCTCCGCAGCGGCGGCTTGATTGGGCGAGGGCGGGACTGCATGATGCAGCGTCGGTGGCCTGGGAACCTGATAACGGGTGCGCTACGGGCTCCGCGGTGCAGGACGGCAGGATCGCTGTGGCGCCAGTGTTACCTGGTGGGGCTGTTGATCAACACATGTGGGCTTGATAGCGTGGCTGGTGGGGTGGTGTGCTCGATAGCAGTTCCATGCAAGCGATGCGCTAGTATGAGATGTTCGTGGGTATCGACGACCCGCCGAGCACTGCTTCTCTGCAGGAAACGCCATTGTCAAGGTACTGTACCGGCAGAAAGGAGGCTTCCCTCGGCCGAGATGGCGGACTACGACGAGAAGCGCGGCTCCCTCCGCCTGACCGTGTCGTCGCTCCCCAGCGACACGGATGGCTACGACGGCGGGCAGCAGAAAGAACCGCTCGCCCCGCGACCCTCTGGCATGGCGTCGACCTCGCGCGCCCTCCAGGACTGGACGACGCCGGCGCTGATGGTCTCGTACTTCGTCTTCTCCACCGCGCTGTACACGCTGATTCCGGAGGGCGGGCGCAAAGTCTTCTGGTTCCTGTACCTCACCATCGCCACCCTGGTGGCGGGCATCACGGCGCTGGAGGCGTATGATGGGCTGACGCTGCTGAACGAGGCGCGGAAGGCGATCAAGAAGACGGATGGCGCTGACGGCAAGTTCAAGACCGCCGAAGATCAATTGCTCGGTCTGCATTTGATCTTCGACGCCGGCCAAGAAGATGGCCTCGTGGACGCCGACTCCGTCACCTGTATGGCCGACGAGCTCGTCTACCCGGAAGACAAGGTGACCATCACCGTGCTGCGGACCTCTGGACTAACGACGCCAACGTTGGACTACATCGGCAACGGCAAGCTGCACAACCTCCGCGTCTTGACCGTGCCCGTCACGGCCTCCACTTCAGCAGCATCACGCGTGGCGTACTGTCTCGCCCTGGACTCCCACCAAGCCGCCACTTCAATCACCGGCCTCTTCGCCGCGGACGAGCGGCCGCATCCGCACGCGGCGCGACACGCGGTGGAGAAGCTGCTGCAGGACGCGAAGATCGATATCGTGCAGGGGCGCGATATCAAAGTCTCCACGGGCTCCTTCCTCGACAATCTCATCACGATCGAGCACGACCTCACCCACGCCCTCTGCAAGCCGGGCGGGAGCCTGACCTGGGGCTTCAGCATGCCGACCGGCACGAACGCGTACTGGCGCACCGACGCCCTCCGCGCCGCCGCGACCTCCACCGCCCTCGTCCGCAGCGAAGGGCTCGATCTGCCGTACGCGGCACTGGCGCGGAACCTCCGCACCGTCTTCGACCTGAAAGTCATCTCGTACTCCTCCTGCGCGCCCAACCTGGTGGCGTACGGCCGCGAGCAAGTCGCCCTGGCCCGCCGCCTCGCGATCGCGACGAGCCGGTACACGGCACTGGCCTTCAAGCGGCACCGCACCGGTCCCGAACAGACGCGGGCGAAGTGGGCGCCCAAGAAGCGCTTCTCGGTCATCTACACGCTACCTCTCTCGCGGCTCGTAACCCACGTCATCCTGCAGTACTTCTGCATGTCCCTCGCCCTCCTCTGCGCCGCGACACCCCACTCGGCCGCGGAACTGGCGCGGACGCTGTACTTCCCGTTCCCGGTCTCGATCTGGTTTGTGGCCATCGGGTAGGTCGAGATTTCTCCCGCAACTCTAATCACCTATGATCGCCCGCTAACGAAAAGGCTATAGGGTGCTGTGCTTGGTGGCTACGGTGGCCATGGCGTACATGGCCCGGTCGGAGTTTGTATCGTTCGAGACGGCCCCTTTGATAGTGGTGTTATACCCGCTCCTGGTCTTCTGCCACGCCGGGGTGGATGTGTATGGGCAAGCGAGCGCGATAGTGACGTAGACACATGTATACCACGCCACTCTGATTTAATATGTGTCGACATGTCAGCCCATATCAGCCACAAGTGTCATGACCGTTATTGACACGCTATAGAAGCGTTCCATGGTACTGAATCGCAGCCAAGCACATGCGCCCGCGGAGCGCGGCGAGGGAGCGGGAGCACGCGACACAGGTCCAAGCGTGCAGATTCTAACGAGCACACCCCTACCGGACCTGTTTCCTGGCGAGGTCCCGCGACTGCCGTCTACCCGGCCCCCACCAATCGCCTAAGGCGTGCTGCCGAGGCCGGGACGAGCGCGACGTTCTGTTCCTGCAGCATGCGGGTGAGAAATCAGGCTCGCCCCGGGCAACGTCAAAGCTAAATCCCGTCCGCTTGCTCCAAGCCCTGTCCGCGTCTCGCGATGGCCATGGCAGGATGATTATCTCGGTGGCGCGTCACGCTGCCGGCCGACCCGACCTGATCCACTCGGGGGTGCTGGGTGGGTGGGGGGGGGGGGGGGCACGCGAAGATACCACATGTGCTTGCTAGGACTAGCAAAGGAGTGTAGGTTGTGGCTGTTGTCGATGAAGATGTCTCCAGCTGTTTCCCATTGGCTTCATTGCTGCGTGCTTTGCTGGCAGTAATGTATGGCGTCGGCCAGCTTCCTGTCGTTCTTGACCCCCGCACACCTCTCCTCCGCCGCCTCCTCCTCCTCGCCATCGCCGGCGGACAGATCCGTCATGTCGCCGCCCAGAACACCACGCTGCCGGCGGCGAGCAACAGCACCGCGCTACCCTCCAGCGCGCCGGCGGACTGCCACTGCGGCTTCGTCGACCCGACGACGAGCGCCGTCTACACGGATTCGGTGATTGTCTACTTCAACGAGACGGACAGCATCCCCACCGACATCTTCTCCGTCACCGCCTTCGCGCACCCGTACGAGAAGGGCTGGGACCTGTTCTACCGCGAGGGCGCCAAGGTGGAGAATGTCTACTTCACGGCGGGCGACGTGTGGAACCTCTCGCCCGGCTGGCTGAGCATGAACGTCTCCGGCTACACGCCGCAGCACCTCGTGAGCGGCGCGGGCCTGCAGACAGTGCGCCAGGACATTCAGTACGGCACCTTCCGCGTCTTCATGCGCAGTCCCGCGCCGTGGGCGGGCGGCAGCGCCCTCACGATGCGGCTGCAGTACAACGAGACGAGCTCGGCCGAGCTGGACCTGATGAACATGGACGACTCGACCGACGATGCCTGCATGCAGACCACGGTCAGCAACCAGGATCCGCTCACGGCGTGGGGCACGAGCTACACGGATCTGCAGAACGCGACGTACGGGGCGTCGCCGTGGGACTTTTGGGAGTACAGGATGGACTGGAGCCAGGAGGAGATTGGGTGGTACATTGCGTCCAACGTCTCCACCTACCTGAATACCAGGACGGTGCCGGCGTCCAACGCGTCGCTCGTGGACCTGCCCACGGCCTTCGACCTCAAGCACTGGTCGACCGGTGACCCGGACTTCATGCAGGGCCCGCCGCAGAACGACACGAGCGCGGCCATAGGCTGGGTGCGCCTGTTCTTCAACTCCTCCGTGCAGAGTACCTCCCAGGCGGGCTCCGCGAGCTGCAACAGCACCCAGCTCTGCTCCATCGACGACATGTCCCTGCGGCTCAGTACGGCGTACACGCAAGCCTCGACCGTCCACTGGCTGCCCACCAAGGAAGCCAAAGCTAGCCGATCGACCACCGTCGGGATCGTGATCTGCATCGCGAGTCTCGCCTTCAGCGCCGCGCTGGTTCTGCACGCTCTGCTCCGCAAGTGGACGGATAAGAAGCAGGCCAAGCGCTACGGCGTGCCCGTCGGCTCGCAGCGGCCCAAAGTCCTGACCTCCCCCCTGCCGAGCACGGACAACCTCCGCTCGATGTCGCAGGCGTGGACGACGGACTACGAGCTGCGCAACCTCAAGCCGGGGACCGCAGCCCGCTCCTCGACGATGCTGGGCGGCGACTTCGAGTCCAGCCCGGCGTACCAGGCGCGGCACGGCCGCTTTCAGCGCGCCAACACGAGCGAGAGGCCGTTGCTGGGGCGTTACGATTCCACGGCCGCGAGCTCCGTTACGGCGTTCAACTCGGGTATGACGCCCGGGGCGGGTCCGACGCCTTTACTCGCGTCGGGCTGGGTGGATCCCCGGATGTCTTACTTTGGGGGTCAAGCGGGGCAGCACAACGGGATGGAGGCGATCGAGCTGGCGCCTCCGAGACGAGGTGATACTTCCACGACCTTGGTCGGCGCTACTACGCCTGCTGAAGCCTCGACCACGGACCTCCTGTCGCGAGCCACTGCCACCACGCCGGCTCCCGTCTCGGAAGGCTCAGCAGCGGCTGCCAACCCGGGCGCCAAACCCGCTCCTCCCGCCGCAGGTACGCTCCCCGTAGCGCGCACGCGAGTCGACTACCTCGCTGGCCTGGTAGCCGTCTGCTCGCTCCTAGTCTCCGCCACGCACTTCACCCTGACCTTCGTCCCCAGCGTGGTGATGGAGTACCTCCCCAACCACTACCGCAGCGAGTACTGGGCCCGGCGCACCATCGAGCCCTTCTTCTTCAACGAGATCTGGGTCGGCCTCTTCCTCACCACCTCGACCCGCTTCCTCACCAGCGGCTACCTGCGCACCGGCAACCTCGAGACCATCGCGGAGAAGGTCGTCTGCCGCTGCCCGCGCCTCATGATCCCCATCACCGCCGTCATCCTGCTCGAGTACTTCCTCATGGACCTCGGCGCCACGACGTACCTCGAGTACATCCCCTCCATCACCTGGTCCACCTGGCCCTCCACCTCCGTCTACCCCAACTTCGGCTGGTTCTTCAACGAGACGCTGCAGATCCTCTACCTCATCCCCAACGCCGCGCCGCAGATCACGTGGAACTACTGCATGGGCGTGCTGTGGACCATCCCCGTGCAGCTGCAGTTCTCCTGGGTCTCCCTCCTCGGCGCGGTCGTGGTGCGCGAGATCCAGACCCCCTGGAAGCGGTTCGGGTACTACGCCTTCTGCATGCTGAACAGCTGGTACGCCATGAACTGGGGCTACTACTTCTACGGCGGCCTGCTGCTGGCGGACCTGGACATCACGTTCAAGTACCGTAAGTACATCCAGGCCCGCGCCTGGCTGCACTACCCCTTGCTCAACTTCGCCATCCTGCTCGTCCTGCTTAGTCTAGCGAACGACCTCTTCTCCATCTGGACGGGCTTCACCTTCTCCACCGCCGAGCGCAGCTTGCACCCGGACATCATCACCGGCCTGAACCTCGGCCAGACCGAGCGGGCGGGGTATCCGGAGTACACGGAGCCCAAACTCAACGGCATGGTCTTTGCGGTGGGCAGCCAGTACATCGTCGAGCTGAGCCCCTGGCTGCAATCCGTCCTGTCGACCAAGATCTTCCTCTGGCTCTTCCCCCACGTCTTCACCATCTACCTCATCCACGGCCTCGTCTTCTGGTCCCTCGGCAGCCTGGCGTGCGTCCACTTCGCCGGCCTGGGCTACCCCTACTGGCTCAACATGCTCCTCACCGCGCTCATCAGCTACGCGGGCCTGTTCGCCATCCTGCCCCTCGTCACGCCTGCGATGGAGATGCTGGGCAAGGAGATCACGCGCGGGATCTGGGTCAGCGCCAGCGAGGCGCCGGCGGAGTGGCGGCCGAGCAGCCACCCGTTCAGCGTCGAGGAGATCCGGTCGATGGTTTATCGGAAGGATGACGACCCGGGCGCGGGAGGGGGGAAGGGGAAGGGGCGCGCGGCGCGGCATACGCTGTTGAGCTCCGGGGAGGATGCGCGGGAGCTCCGGCAGAGGCAGGGGGCGTGATCGGGGGCGGGGGGGGTGGGGGGGGGGCACTGTGTATGTTCTGTACAGTCATGGTTGTGTCTACTAGCTATGTAAGTCTAGCTTGGGAGTTCCGAGGGGGTGGGCGGGGAAAGGGGGGGGAAGGGTGGCGGCGTTGGGTGGCATTCGTTGTAGACACGGACATCCCCTTCCACCCTGACACACGCCACCTGGTCTCCCGTCGTCTGTGAGGTAACGAGGTCGCAGGCCTGACGGGAAGTTGTCCACTGCGTTGGGCGGGATCCCGGCGGGCCGGCCGGCGCGCAGGCTCAAACTGCACAGCGTAGAGGAGTCGGCGTCCGGGGGAGGTGAGGTGGTTTTGGGGGCGCTGGGTCGTCGCTACCTCCCCGTCTTCACCACCGCCCTTTTCCTCCCTTACTGGAGTTGACCGAGAGCTTTCCAGGAGTCACGTCGGGATGGAAAGCCTCTGCTGCTCGCCCAGCAAACATCCAAAAGAGGACAGATGGGGACCGCAGAATGCCAGCGCACAACGATTGCCGTCCTAGCTAAGCGAGTCAGCACCTACAGCAGTGTCTCTCTCCTCCAACATGCCGTCCGCGAGTTTTCTGTAATTTCTCCTTTCTAAGTCTCTCTTCCCCGCCCCACGCGCCGTCGCCATGCCGCCCCAGCCAAGCCCATTATCCCCATTACCACCGAACGCAGACACACACACGGTAACAGACAGCCCCGCCCCACGAGCCGCTCAGTGCAGCCCGCTCTCCCCCGTCCGCGCCATGTGCGCCTGGCACTTGCCCATCAGCAGCGCCTGCTTGGTGATCTCCTCCAGCTTGGACAGCACCTTGCGGTTCCCGTCCTCGAAGCCGAGGATGCTGTACTTGATCCCCGTCTCGCTACAGAACTCGCGCACCCACGGCTGGATCAGGCGCAGGTTGTGCCGCGGCACGCGCGGGAACAGGTGGTGGATGGCCTGGAACTGCAGGCCCCCGTGCACAAAGTCCAGCCAGGCCGGGCAGTCGACGTCCATGGTGGTGCGCAGCTGGTGCTGCGCGAAGGACTCCCCCGGGAGCACGCAGGTGGGCATGCCCCAGTGGGAGAGGGTGATCTGGATGTGCAGCGGCATGGTGGCGAGGTGGGACATGAACACGAACAGGGCGCGGTCGCGCCAGGTGGGGAGGCCGAGGTAGCAGACGCCGTAGCCGAACCAGGCGAAGTAGCCCAGGATGGCCAGGATCTCGGCCGGGCGGGTCCAGGCCGCGCGGCCCATGTTGGGCGTGCTGGGCTTGAGGAGGTGGGCCCAGGAGAGGAAGTAGAGGTTGAAGCGCGCCACGGCCATGATGGGGTAGTAGGTGTAGGACTGGTAGCGGAGCGTGAAGTCCGCGACGGCGTCGTAGACGAAGGTGAAGTTGTAGTAGGAGGAGACGAAGGACTTGAGGAACTCCGGGGAGGTGGCGAAGAGGGGGATGTTCTGGATATCCGGGTCGTGCTCCTGCAGGTGAGTGTTAGTGCGGCCGTGACATGGATGAGTTGGGGAGGACAGGACGCACCGGTTGGTTGGTGACGAGGTGGTGCACGTTGTGGCTGCTCTTCCACCACCCGATGCTCAGGCCGCAGCAGAAGTCGCCGATGAAGATGCCGATCAGGGTGTCGAGGACGAAGTTGTGCGTGATGCCGCGGTGGCCGGCGTCGTGGGCGGTGAACATGATCTGCTGCCAGAAGAGGCCCAGGCAGACGGCGGAGGAGACGTACCATCCCTTCCACAGGAGGAGGGCGAAGGCGGCGAACAGGGCGCCGTAGCGCAGCATCTCCTCGCCATACTTGCGGTAGTCGCAGTCGTAGAGGCCTTCGCTCTTGACCCGCTCGTGCAGCGCCTGGTATTTCTTGGTGATGGCGCCCTGCGTGTCGGCGTCGAGGGCCGGGTAGTTCTGCAGGCTCTCGTTGATGTCGTCCTGCACCGCCTGGGAGAAGTAGTCGTCGGGCGACAGCAGGGTCTCCGTCCCGACCAGCGGCGACAGCTCCTTCTCCGTCCACGTCGTCGTCGGCTCGGCGCTGTCGGCCCGCTTCTCGGCGTCGACGGCAGCGGTGGTGGTGGTGGCGTCGGCGTGGTGGGCCTTGGGGTCGTTGTCACGCTCACGTAAGCTGAACACGCCGCCCTGGATCGGGGGCACGAAGTTGGCCCAGGGTCCCGACAGGTAGCCAATGCGGAAGCGGTTCATCACCTTCAAGGTGTCGGCCGAATGGGAACTGCAGTCCGGGGACGAGCCGTCAGCGTTATGCCAATACAGGATGCGGCCTCCCTCCTTGCAGTCCGCGATCCGCTGGCATCCGGAGCCCGGATTTCAAAGCATAAACTCCGTGCGTGTGCATCTCGCATTATGATTGACCCCTTCGCTCCTTCCGCTCGCACACGCACGTCGCTCCGCTTCTCAGGCTCTTGTCGCTGACTTGGGGAGATGGGGGGAGTGGGTGGGTGTGGAGATGCATACACGTTCAGTTCATCGGTCGCATCCCTCCCCACCATGTGCAGGATCGCCAAGCGGCCGCCCGGGTGCTTCTCCAGCCAGCCATCGAGGCGCAGGACGGCGTCGTCCTTGATCACGATCACGCCGCCGTCGGCGATGAGGGCGAAGATGTCGCTGCGCGTGAGCAGCGTCTTGGAGCGAGCCATGGCGAAGCGAGAGGGAGCGCGGCGCGACGGCCAGGCAATTGCTGCTGCGGAGATGAAGGCTACACGAGAAGGAGCACCGCCGATATCCTCTCCGTCTGCAACAATGACTCTCACAATGGCAGCAAAGGAGTGTGTTGGAGAGATGGATGCTGCTGCCGGGGCGAGATGTTTCCGAGAGACTGCACTCGTGTACGCCGCGTCGTTGTGCTGAGCGAAACTCGGCTCATCCCTTCACGATTGCCCTTCAGCGGGCGCCGCTTGTGCGGACGCTTTCCCACGCCCCTAGCGGCGCCTGGGCACGCTCCAGGCCGCGACACCTTTGTGCGGCGGGCGCAAGGGGCACCCACTACATCACCGTCGTCATCATCATCCGCGCCACAGCCATTGACTACTCCCGCCGTCGCGACTGGCCCCCTTGCAGCGTGCAGCGTGCAGCTTAGAACGTGCGCCGGCGACAGGTCGCCGACCCCACGTGCCAGCCACTGCGCCGCGCCACCAATCTAACCCGGCATGACCTCTTGCACCTTCACGGAGCGTGCCCGCCCCTGCCGCTGGAGCAACTGCAAGACCTCCATCCTGCTACGCCACCTTCACCACATGCACTTGATACTACACAGAGATCTCATCGCGCACCGCATCGCCATCGTCCGAGACAGGCACTCCCCCTGCCCTACCTCCACGAACCCACTGACCTATCCCTCCCCTGCAGCGGACGAACAAGCTCGACAACAGAGCTCCGCCCTGCTAGCGCCCTCTCCACATGCACCCCGTCGTAGGCCGGTCTGGTTGCCACGACACCGATCGAGCGTCGTCGCCGACATACCTTCTACATACCGCTGGCGCTAAATGATAATGATCCTGCGGCGGAAGAAGAGGGAACCTACCCACGTCTACAGTCTACTCATCATGGGCGAGCAACGCACACGCGCGGCTGGAATGTCGCTGGGTCCGTTTAGCCGGGCGAAAGTGGACGCTTCGCCACCACCGGGGATGTCACTACTGACTGGCATGGGGGATATGATTGGCGTGTTCTAGCGAGGCCTGACCTCCATCCGATCGGCACCATCTTGCGACGTCATGATCAGTGATGATAATAAACTGCCTCAAGTTTGCGCACAGGCCACTGCCTCCATCGGCAGCGTTGCTGCTCAGCGGCGACACTGCTCGTGCCAAGCATATGAACCCAGTCTCACCCCCCCCCACCCCCTCCCACCCCATGCTTGGACACTGTTGATGACCGACCGCGCCGCAGACCAGCAGGATGGGTCAAGACTCGTGCGGCTTTCCC
This sequence comes from Teratosphaeriaceae sp. CCFEE 6253, assembly GCA_033119285.1. Taxonomy (NCBI): domain Eukaryota; kingdom Fungi; phylum Ascomycota; class Dothideomycetes; order Mycosphaerellales; family Teratosphaeriaceae; species Teratosphaeriaceae sp. CCFEE 6253. The sequence continues at coordinate 35,778 of JAWDJV010000022.1, read as the reverse complement.
ATGCACGCACAGCAAACAACTCGGCAGGATGGTGAGCTGGGTAATAGTCGGCGCTATCTGTACAGCCATCGCACGCGTCCTTGCTCCCCGACTGTGACACGGCGAGCGGTATCTCTGGCTGGTCTGCCAGATCATCAGGGGACCAACCGCGCTGGCATGCGACGCCGCCATGGCAGTCTCATGTGACGGGACAAGGTGCGACAGGGCGGTGACTGCGACTCTCACATCCACGTCTCGCACTTCTCCATCCTCCACGTGAATAATGCAACGACTCCTGGCCCAGCGGCTGCGTCTGCCATGTTTGATGAGTGGATGCGCACGCTATGTCTGACGCCGATGTCGACGACAGCAGTTCATATTAGCCCGTCGTGCTCCCGCACCGGCAGGGCCATGGACGTGGAGACCGCTGCCATGCCATGCAATGCTTGCGGTGAAGGCAGCAACGCCGCGCTCCAGAGCGTTACGGATCCCGAGCGCACCGGAAGCGTAGGCCTCCACCCCTGGGAAGTAACAGCCGAGGGCGTCCTCCGTCCCAATCCATCCTCGCGCATCTCAATCCAAGACGATAGCCTCGCTCTCCCTCGGCCCCGCACCGCCTGCGACCCCATCCACCACCCCACTGACCAGCCCATCCCCCACCGCCCCTGCATCTCCCATCGCGCCCGCCAACCAGCAATCTGCCGCAGCCTCCCCCCCTCCACCCAACCCCGCCAGCCCCCCCACCATGACCACCTCCGGCGGCGGACTGAACAAGCAATACACCCGCCCCTCCAACGCCTCCCCATCGAACAGCGCGAGATTCTGCACCGGCTGCTCCCGCTTGCCCAGCACATTGATCACGTCCTCCGCCAGCCTGCCACCGACAAACGCGGCCGTGGGCACGATCTCGGCGCCCACGCTCTGCATGAAGGAGCGCAGGAATGCCGCCTGCAGGGTCTCCGCGGGCAGCTGCAGCTCCTTCGCTTTGCCCGTCGCGAGCTGGGTGAAGACCGCGAGGTCCGGCGCGGAGTCCGTGGACGGCAAGCGGGCGAAGGTGCGCTGGAAGTCGAACAGCGCGCGCAGGCAGGGGAGCAGAGCGGGCACGGCGCGGAGCTTGCGCTTCGACGCCAGAGTATCCGCGGGCAGCGGCGAGGAATTCGCGAGGAGGAGCGGGCAGTAGATCTCCCGCTTCTGCACGACCTCCATGTTCCTCCCCCCGCCGCGCTCCCGCTTGGCCGTCACGCTCACAACGCTGCGCGTCGCGCTGCCGCGCTCCGGGCCGAGCTGCGTGGCGACGTTGGAGCGCTCGCGCTCGAGGACGAAGTCGTGCGTGACGAGGTCGGCGAAGAGGAAGCCGTGGAAGCCGTGGACGGCGGCGGCGTAGAAGGGCACGGCGGCGAAGCGCGCGGTCGTGTTGAGCGTGCTGAGGGTCGGGAAGTCGTGGTCGCAGGCGATGACGCAGGAGAAGGGGGCGTAGAAGGTCTGGTCCTGCTGGAGGAGGGCGGCGAGGGAGCCGCCGGAGGTGACGAGGACGCGGGGGTTGAGGTCCTGGATCCGGGGGATGGCGGCTTCGGCGCGCTGGGGGGTGTGTCAGTGAGTGAGATCGAGGGATGAGTGGCGAGTAGGAAGTAGGTGCGTACGGGCCTGCCAACGTCCTCTTCCCGGACGAAGTACTGCGTCCCGAGATTCTCCTCCGTGACAGGCTCATCGTCAATGATGGTCAGTGAGCTGATTCCTGCGAGCGTGAGATTCTTTGCGATCTCGGTCCCCAGCGCCCGTAGTGAGACGAGGAGGATGTTGGCGGAGCGGATACGATTCTGCGCTTCGACGCCCCATAGTCGTAGTTGGCGGTCGTACTGCGCGATCTCATCTGCGCTGAGGCCTGTTGTCATGGTCGTTCCGTCGCCATTCTCGAGGTATGCCGCATTGCCGTTCGCGGGGACACCGGCGCCGTTGCTGAGGAGCCCGGTTGAGCCAGTCGGCAAGTCGGCCGCCATGTCCATGCGGTGTACAAGATACTGGCGGGTTGGTCGCTTCTATTAGCCACTGGATATCGGATCCCAAACGGAGTGAGTGTCCGGAAGGAGTCACTGTCTTGGCGGTAACGCCTTTGCGATGGTTCAAAGCCGCGGGATTCTGTCCAGCCGAATGCTGCTTGAGGTGTGTCGACACTGTCCAGCTGGTGTCCAAGGTAAGGTTGGTGAAGTGAGTTTGGTTCTCGTCCATGTTCAATGTTCCCTCAAGTCAGACGCCACGCCCGGAGCTTCGGCATCGGACGGCTCGGGCCTCCCGTCGCCCGTCCCTGCCGATCAGTGACGATGGCGGAGAGGCCGCTCAGGCTGTTGACTGCATGACATGTGAACAAAGACCCCTCATCGCCCACCCGCACTCGCTTCTGTACACCACAAAATCAAGCATTTAGGACAGACAATGCCCGAACCACGGCCACTCCACATCCGCGCTGGACACCACGACGACCCGCCCAGCTCCAGCCCCCGCACCCGCCGCGCGCAACTCCGCCGTGCCCTCCACGACACCAGCGATCTCGCCCCTCACGATCCGCCTACCATGCCCGACGCAGACACCTCCCGGATCCCCCGCTCCACGCTCCTCAGCCCTATCTCGCGGCGTCGACACCGCTCGCCAAGTAGTACGGCAGAAGAGCGCCGCGGGGCTCCGACGGCCATCGACCGCGTCCTCCAGGAGCGACGCGTGAAGAGGCGAAGGCTGGACGCTGAGGGCGAAGGGCTGAGCTCGGTCGTGAAGCCGATCAAGTACGGGCATCTCGGGCAGGTTGAGCCGGGAAGGCTGAGGCTAGACATAATCAGCTGCGATGGCGGCGAGCACGTCGATCCCAGGCATCCCGGGCTGTATCTTGGCGTGAAGAATGTATGTATGCCATACTACCGTCATCAAAGTCCCATTGACTCACGATCTAGATCTTACAACACGACAAAAGCGTCTACTGCTCCTCCCGCCAATCCACCAACGTCATCCTCCGCCACGCCGACGACACCCCCTTCTGCCTCGAAAAGCTGCACATCGTCGGCCCCGAGCACGGCTTCACCGCTCCCGTCGCAGCCGGCCTGGTCTACGTAGCCATGTCCCTCAACGACTTGCAGAAGTACATCGAGCCGCCCTGGGCCCGTCGCGGTGCCCCAAGCCATCGCGAGAACCTGCTGCCCTTCCCAACCAACTACCGCATCACGCGCCGCGAAAGTCAGTTCCTCGACGACCTCCGCCAGAGCCCCGAGCGCATCACCCTCTCCGACGCCCTCCGCGACGAGCAGGTCAATGCCGCGCTGCATACCGCCCACCACCGCGCGCGCGACTACGCCCGCGTGGAAGACCGCCTCCGCGGCGCGGCTGCCGCTACGGCGGAGGACTGGAGCAGCTTCTACAGCGACGAGGTGGAGTCCAGCCGCCGTGCTTCGGAAGATGTGCAGCAGTTGCACTGCGATATCAACGGTCTACCGCCCCACTCTTCCTCCAATGACCCGGATGTCGTCATCAGCCCCGACGGCGAGCACGTCACCCCCGTGACCGTTCTGAGCGACGAGGACGTCGGGCCGGAATCGCCGACGAGCCAGGAGGTCCTGGATTTCCGGCTCCAGCGTCTGCGGCTGCAGGGACGGCGGTACGAGCGGAGTCAGCTGAACATGGTGGCCCGGTACTCCCAGGGTAGTGGGCGGGATCGCTACCCGGGGCCGGACCGGTATTCGGGGATCGGGGAGAGCAGCTCGGGTCCGGGGTCGCAGGGACTGAGGTTCATGGCTGGTGCCAGCGCGGCAGAGGCGAGGGAGGCGGAGTTGTCGGCTTGGTATCGGCAGGGTCGGGAGGATGGGACGCCGGCGTGGGGGCCGCGGTTAGTGGGTGGCGTGGCTGTCGAGGGTCCGCAGCGGAGCCGGGCGGCTGTGGCAGCCTCGGCGACTTTTACCTCTTCCTCTACCGCCGCCGAGGACGAGCGCGCGGGTAAGCGTGCACTAGAGCTCGAGGGGCGGGATCCGAACGTCACGCTCGCGCGGTTTGAGATCCGGCGGGGAAGGCACAAGGTGGCTATTCGATTCCAGCCGGCGGTTTCGGGGCGCTTCATGCTGTTGAAGCTGTGGGCGGGAGCGGGGAGGGGCAACGTGGATGTGCAGAGTGTGGTCGGGAAGGGGTACGGAGGCGCGAGGTTCTTTCCTGCGGTTCAACGGGCATGAGGTGGACGAACAGTAAGAACTGCAGGCGGACTTGGAAGGGTCCTTGCGCGAGCAGATGCGGTAGGACTTTGGTGGGCAGCGATAGGTGTACTGCGCGAGACGAGCGCTGCAATGACACCAGTCTCCGGAGCTCGTTCAGTGTGGTCCGCCAGGTCGCCGAGTACTGCGCAAGGTGCAGAGCCGCGTTGCCTGATCAGCGCGAAGGTGTATCAGATGTTGGACAAGCCTATCCTGACGAGAAGCAGAAGTAGCTCGTCCCGACGCCGACGCAAGGCGAAGCACGGAATGGGAGCACCGGTGCACTTCACTGTATGCGCTTCCGGAACACGGCAGGCGATAGCTACACTCCCACTGCGCAGATCGCCAGAGGGATCACGGGAAGTACGTCGCCTGACGGCAAACGACGGCACCCGAGGTCAAGGTCCCTCTGCCGGTCGCAGGGTCCCAAAAAGCTGCATCAGGATCGCCGGTGCGCAGGACTTGGTGGCGACTCCGAGATTCGCAACGCTCGCGTACGTCGCATGGTCTGCCCTCGACGCGATAGGTCCACTAGGGTGGAGCCCTTCCCGAACACCCTCTCCATATTGCCCATGTGTGGGTGCCTGGACATATGGAAAGAGCTGCGCCTGCTGGAACCACGAGTGGCGACGCGGAGACTGCGCTGCATGACATCCTGGTCCCAATGGCGACTACGACATACGTACGCCTTGCGAAAGTGATGCGTTGGCTGGAGCTACGAGCACAGCTGCGGAGACAAGGTCGTGCAGTGTCTGAGTCCCGATGGCTGGTAGGTTGCGCATTACAGGCCCAGTGGCGATGCGTGGCCCGAACACACAGGCGCCGTCGTGGGGGGCGCATCGCATGAAGGTGCCGTCTCAGTCACTGGTACTGCACGCGTGCACATGGTGGGACTGATGCGTCGGCCGGAGACCGGTCCAGCGTCGCGGAGACTGGAGCATGCGATGGCTTGATCCTGGATGCCATCAAAGTGTACATACGAGTGTAGGGGCCATGCAGAAGCACGAGACATCATTGATGCCGCGGCGATCAGACCCTCCGATCGAGTGGTCCCAGTCGCCAACACCGCACTCGTGGACATGGTGGCAGTGATGCGCCGGCTGAAGACCCGTTCAATGTCGCGGAGGCCCAGCTACACGATGGCTTGATCGCGGATGCCAATAGAGTGCACATGTGAGGCGCAGGAGCTATACACGAGCACGAGACACCAAGAGTGTCGCGGAGATCGGATCGCAGGATGGCGTGATCCCAGCCGTCAAGATCCTTCCCGTCAACATGGTGACTGCGATGCATCAGCAGGAGATGCATCCCATCTCGCGGAGAACTTTCTCACACTACGGCTTCATCCCAATCGTGCTTTAAGTTGATATGGCCACACTTAGAGGTAATGCCCGGGCTTAAGACGTAGGAGATGCCTTGGAGACCGTGTCGAACGATAGCCTTGTCCCGGTAGCTAGATGTGTGTGACATATCGTCACGGTACTTTATATACAGGCTAAAGTACGCGAGAGCTGTCTCGGAGAGCGTGTCAAGGGATGACCTTGTCCCGATTGCTAGAGGTAGATGACATTCAATGACGAGAACTCATGTACGGGCAGCAAACGCGAAAGCTGGATTGGAGAGCTTATCGAACGAGCCTTGTCCCAAACGCTAAAAGTGTGTAGAATATCGTGACGGTAACTCATGCATGGGCTAGAGACGCGAGAAGTGTCCCGGAGGGCGTAGCAGGCAATCGCCTTGTCCCCGTCGCTAGATGTGTGTAATCTATCGTCACGATAGTTGATGTATAGGCTCGAGACGTGCGAGATGTCTTGGGGAGTATGTCGGGCGATGGCCTCGTCTCGATTTCCGTGAATTGATATCATATAGTGACTGTGAGTTATGTAGGGGCTGGATACGCGGTGGGTGTCTGTGAGAGCATGTCGGGCACGGCCATGTCCCGATCGCCGGAGGTATATAACAACTGATAACGAGAAGTTATGCACGGGCATCAAGCGCGAGAGATGTCTCGGAGAGCATGTCGGGCACAGCTATATCCCAATCGCTAGGAGTAAGTAACGAAATATGATCAGAGGAGATGCATGAGCTCGAAACACAGAAATTTTCGCGGAGATCGCGGCCAGTGATAGCTCTTCCCACCCCCAACTATCACATACGGAAAGGTGGTGAAAGACATGTCCGGGCATGAGACATGAGCGGAGTCGCGAAGATGGGGTGGCGAGATGTTGAGCACAGTGACGCTCTCCGGGGCAACGAGCACGAATTTATGAGGAATGGGAGGCGAAACCGTGGTTCAGAAGATGTGGGATCACGTATAGAGCAGTGTTCTTACCGCTATGGACATTTAGGTGCCAGAATCTATCGGCATGCCCAGCTACCATCCCCGCCGGACGCCGTGAGTCTTGTGCTCAGATCAGTATCTCGTATACTCCATGCTCAAGCAACCCATGCCCGAGACGCCGCAAACGCCACCCTGCCTTAGCAAAGGTAGGAGAAGATGTCTCCAATCACCTCGCATTCATTCTGATTCGCTGGGTAATCGGCAGCGTTAGAGCCGGGCGGGTTGTAAATCGTCTTGCAGCTGCCCGGATTGGTGGTGACTTGGGTGTATCTCTTCGTATTCCAGAATGGGTTGCCCTTGATGGCCGAGACGTCGTACCAGATGGCCATGTTGCAGTTCGGGTTGGTGTGCTGCGCGTATTCGATCTCGTAGCTGTTGTCGGGGTTCAGGACAGCGGTGTTGCCGAGCTTGATCGAGACGCCGCCGTCACCGTTGATCACGGGCAGGATGGTGGTGGTGTACGTGGTGCCGCGCGGGATGGGGTAGGTGTCGGTGCCCGGAGGGTCGGACGCGCCGTTCGTGACGTTCTCAGTGTACCCGATGGCGGTCTGCACGTAGATCGTGTGGTGGCATTTGTTGATGACATGGCCATGGATGCCGGAGCCGATCGCATCAATCTTCTCGACGGTCTCGACGAGGTCGGCAGTCTCGAAGTTGTGGCCACGGTTGGGAGCCCACGAAGGGTTCCAGCGCGGCTGGTCCTCGGTGTAGTTGGCTTCGAAGTGGATCTGGTGGGACGGGAAGGTGATGGTTGCGTCCTGTACGTGCCAGTAGTGCCCTGGAGTGCCACCTGAGTAGGGCGTGATGTGGGAGATGCCGGGCGGTCCGCCTTGAGCGACCGGGGCCGCGAAGACGAAGGTGAGCAGCACGGCGATTGCGGTAAGGATCACTGTATGTTGTTAGCCGAGCTCAACGAGAACGTCAAGGTGGGGACTGCTTACTTTGGAACCCCATGGCCACGGTGTGAGTTTTGACTTGGTTGCTGGTTGCTGGTATACAGTCTTGTTGTTTGTGTGAGATGGTGTGAAGCTGGAGAAGGTCGTCGTCGTCGATGTTGAATGCGTGAAAGTGTGTGTGGAAGTCGGTGTATTTCTCAAGAGCTCGTCGAAGAGCGGTGGGCTTTTTGAATACCCAGCTGCCAAGGCCGGTGAGGTTTCAGGAGCATTAGCGTGCCTGCCAGAAGCAGCAGGGAGCAAGCACGTGGGCGGTCCAGGCAGTCCGTGTAACGCCAGTGAAGCTTCACAAACGCTTCCGGAAGTCGCGCCCCCTCAGTCGTGATGAAGGAGAGAGGGCTATGGCAAGGTGGTGAAGCAGTGCAGGCTGCTGAGACGTGTGCTGGTCAAGGGGTGCTGGCCGTCTTGTATGCTGCCGTGGCAGCGGTTTGCCTGATTGCTGGGCTCGTTGTGCCACTGCTTCTGGAAGGCACGAAGGCGGCGGTGAGGTCCAGAAGCGGAAAGAGCCAAAGCAGCATCCTGCCCCTGGGTAATGCCAGCGCCGTTGAGATCGAGCCCTGATACGTAGGGGTGCTTCACCGCAACCACTCATTACTTCTCCACCGCCCCATCACTCCCAGCGCTGACCAGGCCCCGCTCCACTGATTCCCGGGCGGGACTTGAAAGCAGGGGGCCGGCAGCGCAGTCACCGCCCTGAAGTCCTGTAAGAGCCCACTTCGTACTGCCATTGACCATGCCGTACCCTCGTACATTTGTATCAGCGAGTAGCGACACGCCAGCGGCACAGAGAGTCAGCTGGCTACCGCCACGGACGTGGGTGGCGAGACCGAGACCATGGGCGGAGCTTGACACGTCTTCGACCTTGGAATCAGTGCTGTACACCCACGACACCTACCATATCAGCAGCAGATCCGTGACAGATGCCACGATCTTCATCCCACCCCCCCACACCCCCATACGCCTGAGCCGCCTCCCCACCGCATGCATCGCTAAAGTCAACTCGAGGCCCACCCCCCAACCACAGCCAGTCCCCTCTGCACACCCTCCGCTCTACACCGTCCCCGCGATACTCAGCTCCCGGATCTGCCCCAGCACGTCCTCGACCCGCGCATCCAGGTCCCCGCTCGCGTACTGGTCGCGCGTGCTGGCGTCCATGTACTGCTGCACCTGCGCCATGCGACTGTACGCCTCGGCGCAAAACCGCAGCTGGATCTTGACCAGGGCTTCGAAGGAGGGGTCGAGGTAGGGGACCCTGCACACACACACACATCAGCACCCCACGATCATCTGGGAAGGGGGTCAAGGGGCGACAGATGGGACGGGGAGTGGAGTAGACTCTCGACGTACCGTAAGTCGATCAATTGCGGCAACTCCGTACTCAGCTGCTCGTTCAGCTGCTCGTACGCGACGCGCGCCTGCGTGCACTCGTCAGCTTTGGTCTGTCTGTACTCCTGCCGCAGCGGCTGCATCAGCTGCTCCAGCTCCGAAGGATGGAAGAAGGGCGTGCGCTGCAGCAGAGCCTCCTGCACGCTCTCCGGGTCTGGCTTGCGCGGGCGACTCTTGCTGCGGCTGAGGGTGCGCGCCTCTGTTGAAGAACCGCGCACCGGTCCCTTCCTTCCGCCTGTCTGCCCTTCTACCGCTCGCTCGGTCGAGCCGTGGGAAGCGAACGTCGGGCTCTGCTGCGGCAGCAACGGCTCCCCATCGCTCTCGTCGCGGTACCTCGGTGAAGAACGCCCACCCGCGACGCGGCTGACGCAACCCGGACTCCCCCGCAGCCCAGTCATCCCGCTATGCAGACGCAAGAACTCGGCCTCCTGCTGCTGCAGCTCCCGCTTCATGCGCTCCAGGACCTGCTTCGGCGGCGAGGGCACCGTGAGATCCACGTCCAGCAGACCGCCCTTCTCCGGGCTCGGAGGCTTGACTAGCTTCACCTTGGTGGGTGGTAATGATGATGATGATGCAGACGAGGTCTCGCGAAGAAAGGCAGTCAGGCTCACCATCTCGGCCTCCTTCTCCGTGCGCGGGAGCTTGGAGGGGTCCTTGTCGGGCTTCTCGGTCAGCTTGCGCACTTTGGCGCGCACGGCGTCGTAGTCGAGGAGCTTGTTGTTGCGTTTCTTGATGCCTACGGCATGCACCCAGGTCAGCAACGATCAGAAGTAGAGTTTTTGTTGGAATGATTGGCGACGTACATTCATTGATGTCCGGGAAGTAGGCGCAGAAGCGACTTATTGGTTCGAGCACAGTGGTTCTGTAGACACTCTCCATGAGCTTGTGTGCTGTAGCGAATCCCTCACTCTCACGCTGCGCAACACCACCATCGCATCCCCTCCTACGCTGCGCGACCAGACCGATGTCCCTACTCCTGCTCCCCCGCCAACCCCCCCTGTAGACCTGCCCAATACCTCCATGGTCCAACACCTCCTCCTCCTCAAACGCACCCGCACAAACACCGTCTCCCATTACGCACCTATACGGCCCATCCAGCGCCTTCACCGTCTCCGCATCAAGATCCTCCACCGCCTGCTTGTAACTCCGGCTCACCCCATCCTTGGCCCCCGCCTCCCCATAGAACGCGTCGATCGTCTCCGCGATGCGCATCTGGCTCGCTGTCATGGCGCGCAGGCTATCGAGGTAGCCCTTGGCCTCTTTTTGGAGACGGAGGGACGCGGATTCTAGGGTGCGGTAGCGGCGCTCCTCGACTTCGTAGGAGCGGTCCGACGTCTTTTCAACGTGGCCCGTCTTCATCATCACCTGGGTGCCGGCGCGCGACGCGGCCTTTTTGAAACCGGACCAGGACATCGTTGGTGATGGGGGTGGGTGTGGCCGGCTTGGCAGGGAGAAAGGAGGGTGATGTGACGGGGTAATTTGAGTGGGAGAATATGTGCTGGTGACGAGGAAAGTGAAAGTGTTAATCGGCTTGGTTGTATCAACGGTGCCTGTAGATCGATCCGCGACTTCGACATGGCGCAGCTAGTAGAACTAGATGACGTGCAGCGGATCTACCCTATCTTATCATCCCCATCGATCTACACGTACCATTCACTTCCTTCGACTGTTCGCCCCGTCGGCATCGATCAGGTACACATCGTCGCGATGCCTATAGCCATCGGCCTCGAGGGCTCCGCGAACAAACTCGGCGTGGGGATCATCCTGCACCCCTCCCGCCCCTCCACCCCACCCTCGCCCCACGATAGCGCCCACTCCCTCGACGATGGCGCCCTCCCACCCCACACCAAGTTACACTCCCCACCCGTCCGGATCCTGGCCAACCTCCGCCACACCTTCGTTTCGCCCCCCGGCACTGGTTTCCTCCCCAAAGACACTGCCGCCCACCACCGCCGCTGGGTCGTGCGTCTAGTCCGGCAAGCTATGAAACAGGCGTCCATCCAACTGGACGACATCGACTGTATCTGCTACACCAAAGGCCCCGGCATGGGCGCGCCCCTCGGCGCCGTCGCCATCGCCGCCCGCACCCTCTCTCAGCTCTGGGGCAAACCGCTAGTCGGCGTCAACCACTGCGTAGGCCACATCGAGATGGGCCGCGCCATCACCGGGGCCGAGAACCCCGTTGTCCTCTACGTCTCCGGAGGCAACACGCAAGTCATTGCCTACTCCGCCCAGCGCTACAGGATCTTCGGCGAAGCCCTCGACATCGCCGTGGGCAACTGCCTCGACCGGTTCGCCCGCGTGCTCAACATCTCCAACGACCCGGCACCCGGGTACAACATCGAACAACTCGCCAAGTCCGGCCAGCACCTGCTTGAACTCCCCTACGCGGTCAAGGGCATGGACGTCTCCTTCTCCGGGATCCTGGCCCGCGTGGAGGAACTCGCGCATAAACTGGCCGCCGCAACGGAGGGCTCCTGGCTGGACCCGGACACCGGCGCCCCGATCACGAAAGCGGACCTCTGCTTCACGCTCCAGGAGACCGTCTTCGCGATGCTGGTCGAGATCACGGAGCGCGCCATGGCGCACGTCGGCGCCTCGCAGGTCCTGATCGTGGGCGGCGTGGGCTGTAATGAGCGGCTGCAGCAGATGATGGGCATCATGGCTGCCGACCGCGGGGGCAGTGTGTTCGCGACGGACGAGCGGTTCTGCATTGATAACGGGATCATGATTGCGCATGCAGGGTTGTTGGCGTGGGGAAAGGGGTATGAGACGCGGTTGGGGGAGAGCACGTTCACGCAGCGGTTCCGGACGGATGAGGTGTTGATTGATTGGCGGGACTGAGGGAGAAGAGGATTTCGTGGTGAAGATATGGTCTTTGAGGGTGTGCGCAGCGTGGCTATCCAAGGCCGTGGCAAGGCCCGTCGACTCGGGAGCCGCAGCGACTGCACCTCGCGCGCGGAGATCCCAATCCGCGTGCGTCGAGCATGATGATCATGCCGCCACACTCGCTCCCCCGGCCATCTATGCTTGATGGGGAAGGTCCAGGGAAAGGGAGTCGGGTCAGCGTCATACTTGACGGCGCATGCAGCTGTCGGGCATCATGCCACTAGAGCCCAGGGCACCTGTGAACAAGCCTTGCATTGTGGAGGGCACGCTTGACGGGACCACAGGAGCCAGTGAACGGGCGCTTATCGTGGGCAAGGAGGGACATATTGACTGAGAGGCTGGCTCGCGCGCAACGAGGAGCGTGGTGGAGCAACAGCCTGCTGCGGGAAGTGTCCGAGCTGGGATAGAAGACTGGGAGCCTCATCGTGGAAGGCGATTGCGCGTACCCACGCGACTCGGAGCGTGAAAGATCAATCAGCACTCGATCACGGATCACATGGCTCTTCCGTGGTGAAGGCTCTTCATGGCGCCGGATTCCCGTGACTACCTACTTCGAGGCGACAACAGACTCGTGGCGGAGCTGCCGGCCTTCACCGAGTCGAGTGACTGCCAATCGAGGTGCTGGACCACATGGCCAGGAGACACTCATAGGAGTGAGTCTGAGGTTCAAATATGCTCAATCAGGAAGGCATGGGCGCTACCGGGTTGCGCATCCGCGTTCCGCCCCGCTGGATCGGGAGCTCACTTGACGCGATTTGCACGCCTGTCATGCTCCGTCGGGCTAGTGGCCATGGTCATGCGGTCAATCAGGGAAGATTCCCAGGTAGCCGGGAGGAAGTGAGGATGCGGCACGCTTTCACACTGCACGTGCGCTAAGGATCGGGTCAGGATCGCCCACTGCCGGTCTCCGATTCGGGCGTGACGTCTCACTTGACGCGGGCCTGTCTCCGCGGGGATGTATGGGCGCTGCTAAGGGAACGCTGGAGAAGTTTCCCGAGTGGGCGGGTGAAGTGAGGCTGCGGCGGGTGGGTCTGGGCTTGGGCACAATAGGCCCCTGCATGTGTGAGGTTGGCAGTGAGACATGTGAGCATGGGCTTGGGTGGAGTACTTAGTCCGTTGCCCTCCTCGATTGCAACGCTGCACCCTCTCGCACTCTCAACATCGGACAGCCGGCTTTCCGACCTTCCCACAGGACCACAACATCCACAGACATCTTTCCACACCTAACCAAAGTAAGGTCCTGATCTCCTACTCACTCAGCGTGCGCATGGAAGGAAACTCGGCCCGCCACCTATTAGTCACTCACCCAGCGCCCCTTGCCACCGCCCACTAACCCTATCCCCCAAGCCAACACAGCAACAACAGCAATGGCCGCATCCAAGGAGCCCACCCCGGCCTCGGACGCCGCCAACGCCAAGCAGCCCGAGAAATCGGTCTTCACGCCCAAGGAGGAGGCCGTGCTGAAGGTCGCGTGGAGCTGCCTCAAGTCCGGCCCACCCGAGATCGACTTCGAGAAGCTCGTCAAAGCGTACGGCTTCAACACGACCAAAACTGCTCAGAACACGTGGGGGAGCATCAAGAAGAAGCTGAACGAGATGTCGCCCAAGGTGGAGGCCGGGGAGGGTACGTGCTCGTTGCTTCCTTCGCTTTTGTGGGTGTATGTGTGCTGATGTGGCGTTGCAGAGGCGCCCAAGACGCCGAAGTCGAAGGCCACGCCGCGCAAGCGTACCAAGAAGGCTGAGGAGGATGGTGGGGAGGAGGCTGAGCGCGCGAGCCCGGAGAAGAAGGCCCGCAAGACGCCGGCCAAGAAGGGTGGGAAGGCTGCGGCTGCGGCTGCGGAGGAGGCGAAGGAGGAGGATGTCGATGGGGTGAAGATGGAGGTCGACGATGGCGACGAGGAGTAGGCGGGTGGCTCGACTTTCTCTTGCAAATCTGGCGAGGTCACTGGCGGCTGAGAAAGCTGCGCTGCGACGAGCGCGGCCTGCGAGAGGCTGCTGGCTGCTGCCACTGCGCGGCGATTGCTTTGGGTGCTCGCGCGCCTTGATGCCGGTGGGCAGGCCCGGCCTCAGAAAAATAACGATACACCTTCATGTCACCATGTCCTGCATTCCTCGTGCTGTGAGATTGGCGTTGTCGTGTCGTGTCGATGCGACCAGAGCAGCCCGGGACACCCGGGCCCACGAAGGCAATACCTGTACATGTACGTCTGACCCACCCGCACGCCTAGCAGAACACCCGAGACATACATGCCCGTCTGTAGGACTCGATTCGTCCATCGAGACGAGCGTCAAAGGTATCTGGGCTTAAGTGCCCCACGACCAGATGATGCTCCCACGTCGAATCCCAGCATGCTGCAGCATCCAGTCCCCCATCGTGCGACGTGAAGCACTCGACCTGCGGCTTCCAACACCCTTAGACCTGCCCACCGGCCCCATTGGTGCGAACGCGACACGCGTATCGCGGTTCGAGGCCGGCAGACATGAGGTCGTCGCAGCATGACATACCCAGCAACTGCATACACTGATTACTCACAGGCGACGCTGCGAGATCGTGTTGATGAGAACACGGAGGCCCCAACTGCTGAATTACCAGTTTTATAAACAGCAAGCATCTCCATGGTACCAAATCTGTTCGACATGTGCTGTAAAGCTGTGTCAACGGTGGTGTGGTCTAGTGGTATGACGTCACGTTGTGGTGATTGAGTGCAATCTCCTACAAAAGAATCCGTGCCAGCCTGGGTTCGATGTAAGATATCAGCCCAAGTCCGCGCCAATTGCTGCCAGATATTAATATCTGGATAGTCCCAGCACCGCCAAATTGCAAACATGGCAATTTCCAAGTTCAAATCTTGGTTATCGATTCATCTTTTGCTTTTTTCGTCTCCAATCAGTCATTGATTGACTTGGTTACACTGTCTTGGGTAGTGACTCTTCTTCCTCCTCATCCTCACCGTCGCCGCGAAGCGGTGACTGTCAGTTGCGCAAGGGGTGATGGAGAAAGAGGTGTGTGTCTACAGTTGTTCAATTTGTGGAGACGATGATTACTTTTCGTCGAGGCTGCAATCGCGTTCATTAAGACGACGTACCAAAGTACGTATACGCAGCCCGCGAGCGCGATACCCATCACGCTGGCTTATACTGCCCTACCTTGTTGAGATCGAAGGCTTCGAGGACTTGGAGTCGACGGCGCGGCCATTCAAGTCACGTCCCCGGTGCAGTGGATCGAGGCACTGCTTGATCGCCTGGCTTGATCGACTGCTCGATCGACTTGCTGATCAATTGGAGATCGATCAAAGAGCTATTGATTGGGCCATTGACTGGGTCAGTAGAGTTGGTTGACCTGATTCGTTCTGCCAGCCTCGCCGTGGTCTGCCGGTGTCAATACCGTCGCTAAACACATTAGCCTTGTCGCCGTTCGCTTCGCTAGAGTGCGGCGCTCCGGATTCTACGACCGCCCAGCTGGCGTCGACATCATAGCTGAGCTTCAACGAACTCCGATATGCTCATTCAATCAGTGCCGAGGGATAGCCAAAGCCGCCTTGCTTGCGTCCCGAGATGCGAGAGTGCAGTCATAGGTGATTTGGTTGGCTGATGCTCGATTGATCTATGATATATCAGACAGGTAGTCAATCGTACGAGAGTTCTCTCAATCGTCGAGACTACCGTGTAGAGACCCCAAAGCCGAGGCCACCAAGCCCAGCGGCAACGCTGATCCTGCACATCCCGCCATAATCTCAAGGGTATCTCATCCCTAAACGCCACGCTAGATCGCTTCTCATCGAAACTCAAAACCACAACCTCGTTCTGGCGCCAACAACCTCAGCCAATCCGCTGCCGCTTCCCACCGCCGCCGTGGCCACGTTGCTCAGCAATCCGCTTCCGTTCCAGCTCCTCGCGCATGATGCGCTCGGTGTTGCTCATCTTCTTCTCTGGTCCGGCTGCTGGCGCTTCTTTCTTCTTGGCCAGCGGATTCTTCTTCATCAAGGGGTTGACGTGCTTGGGTTTGCTGCCGGACAGGGAGAGAGACATCTTTGGTGGCTGAGCGGTAGCGACTGATGGTGCTGGTGCGGGTCCGGGTACAGGTGCTGGCTCTTCGTCCTCTTCGTTGTTGTCATTTGGCGTTGCTGCAGGGTCGGCTGGCGGCGCTGATTCAGCAGTCGAGAAGATTTCGATGGCGACGGGCGCATCAAGCGCTTGCTCCTTGCTCGGATCCGGCTGCTTCGGCGCAGCCTTCCCGCCGAGACTCAGCGACACTTTCACCGGCTCTGCGTCCACCGCCTCCACCTCCCGCACAGGCCTCTCCGGATCAGTCTTTCCCGCCCTCTCTGCCTCCTCCCTCGCCCTCCTCACCTGCTGCTCCAACAACCTCCCCTCCAAACTCTCATCCCCCTTCGCCAACCTCTCCTTCTTCTTCACATCCTCCCTCCGCTGGATCGCCTGCGCACTATCATCCACCCACCCGACCTCCAAACCCCTCTCCCCCTCTTCCACCCGACACACCCCCTCCCTGCCCAAGTACTTCGCAAACTCCGTCAAACTCGGCCACTTCGTACTATTCATATGCACATGCTCCTTGTCCCGGATGTACTCCTGGTAGAACCCATTCAAGCTGACCTTCTTCTCCCCATGGCTCGTCTTCAGCAGCGACAGGAAGTCCCGCTTGAATTGGTTGGAGTAGTCGTTGATGTACTTCTTCGGGTCCTCGCCGACGAGCAGCATGGCGCGCACGTGGCCCTCGGACATGGTGTGCTGCTTGAAGCCGTTCTCGTCGCGGCACTGCTTGGAGCAGATCTGGCAGTACCAGCGCAGGCGCTGCAGACCCTTGGCTTTCATTTTGTTGGCCAGGTGCTTGGTGGAGCCGACTTCTGCTTTCGGCATCGTGGCGAGAAGTATCGGGGTGCAGGGCGCAGCGTGCGAGTACTGGTGATGTGTCTACCCTGCAGATTGGCTGAGGGGCCGAATGGATATGTGGAAGGTGTTGCGCCCTAAGATACATGTAGCGAGCTCCATGACTCGATTGCGCGGGTTCACCCGTCCGCCAAGCCAGCCCACTTCGACGTTTGGATCTCGAATTTGCGACGTCGACGACACGGCCGCATCGATCACCAATTCAATCCACAAGGCCATCGCCGACAGCCGTCAAGATGCCTGTACGTCTCGCCAGTATGGTCTGCACCGACGTATACTGACACAGACACCGACAGTCTCACAAGTCGTTCCGCACGAAGCAGAAGCTCGCGAGGGCGCAGAAGCAGAACCGCCCCATCCCGCAGTGGATTCGATTGAGGACCAACAACACCATCAGGTACGATAGCTTTGGATCAGTGAGGGGGAATGGTGATAGCGTGCTGATCGCTGCGGACGTGCAGATACAACGCGAAGAGGAGACATTGGCGCAAGACCCGCCTCGGCATTTGAACAACTCGCCCTCGAATTCTTTGCCCCCGACACCGATACCGCTGGACTCGCGTGTGGATGTGGTGTGTGGAGGTGGATGACTCTGCGGAAGGTGGATGATGTGCGCGAACGGGCATGGGAAGTGGCGTCTTCGCTGTGGAGGCGACACGCTGGGTGGACGACAAATCAGCGTAGCATGAGCCGCGAGCAACGATCTGCCAGTTTTATGGTCAGGCGCACGTCAACGACTTGACCACATCTACTTGCATCTGAACAACACCGGACTCCTCGCTAAATGGGTTCATCTGCGATGCGGAGCTGCTCCACATCTCACGGCGTTTCACGTGGCCGTCCGTCTCATCACAAATCGCGTCGACTGCTGCGTGTCGACGATCAGCACGCCCTCCTCCCCTTTTCCCATGATCGCGGCCTCATGCCTATTCGTCTCCAGCATCTCTGTCTTCCCGTCCCGAAACCGCATGACGCAACTACTCCCCGCGTAGCACGCCGCCTCCCCCTCCCCCTCCACCACCCCATCATCCTTATCCTTCACGCCTACGACATTACTCTCCACGCCGCACCGATTTGCAAACACCACGACCACCTCACCCTTACTCTCCACCAACGGACATAATCTCTCAACCCAGTAAGCCACGGTCGCCATATCCGGCTGCTCCGCCCCATCCTGCAGTTCCTCCTCCGAGAGCCGGGTCAGCCACGCCATACTCAGAACGACCAACGGCACCTCCGCCTTCAGCATAGCGGTTGCAAACTCGTAAGCAGTCCACGGTGCGGTGAAGGCGTAAGGGTTGATGTCCATGCAGATGCCGTGGCCCACCAGTCCAAGCGTGCCGAGGGGCTCGCGGAAGAACGGTTCTGCGCGTGCAGTGGTGAGGGGAGTCCAGGTGCCCTCGGCGGCCCACTTGTCGTCTGTGTAGTAGAGGAAGGACTTGCGGTAGTTCGCCAGGACCTCGCCCGTGGGGGAGACGGTGACAGTGGCGTTGTAGTTCACCTCGGTGCCCCGGCTGGTGTCTCTTTCGGGATAGCCGACGATGATGTGGCAGGATAGGCGGCGGGCGGTGGCGATGGCCCATTGCGTGCTGATTCCTGCCGTTGTGGGTTCGAGGAAAGGTTCGATGGCTTCGAGCGAGGGGAAGTTGTAGCCTGAGAATGCGAGCTCCGGGAGGACAAGAAGGTCGACGTGCGTTAGATCTGCGGCGGCGAGGATGGTGTTGGCGCGGTGGATATTGGCTTCGACGGCTCCAAGTGCTGGGAAGAATTGGAGCGTGGCGATACGCATGGCCGTGATGAAGCGAGCGTGTCGGAGCTGTGTTACATGCGATCGTCGTCAAGCTTGGAGATGCTACCCCTGCTCATTCGTAGGGTCGGAGAGTGATGGACTGTGGCTCCACCTGGACTCTCCGTCCAATAATTCTTTCTATATCCTGGCCTGGTGTGTCGTTGACGGTAATCCCAACCGAGAACATGCACAGGATGGGGAGGCCGAGAGTCCTACAGGTCACCGACGACATGTGCGACTCGATAAGATTGTCCAGATCGGGGAGATGTGCCTCTTGATGTTACGATCAGTGGATACATGTATGTACATGTACATGGATTGACATGTGAAAGCAATCACCGCGGTCGTTGCTCGATGCCGAAGCTGTGCACTTCGCGTCTTCCAATCGCGTGCTCACCAACGTCGCACGCTCAACATGCCACCACAAAGCCGAGGCGACCAGCCTAAACCACTACCCTCACCGGCAGGGCCCTACTCACAGTCCACGCCGAACTTACCGACTCTCCGATCGCTAGAGACGTCACACATCTCCCCCACCACCCTTCACCCAGGCCACGCCGGATCGCCGGATATCATCACCTCACCCTCCGAGCCCGCCGACCTCGACGACTTCTCCCTCGACTCCACCGGCCTGCCCTCGCTCTCCCCCGCCTCCTCAGACGAAGAGGACGTTTCCTCAGACGAGGATGAAGAAGGTGACCGGCCTCGCCCTCTCGCCCACCCACATTCCCGCTCCCACACCTACCTCGCCCCCTCGGCGTTCGCCCCACCCTTCTACAACCGCCCGCCCACGCCCCTTCCACCCTCGCCCTCTCTGACCTCCCTCCTCCGCCCCAACTTCAGCACCACCACCTCCCGTCCCACCACCCCGGACCCCTCCAGCGATGAAGGAGTGCCGCACCTCCCCCACCAAGTGACCGGAACGCAGACCCCGGCCTCCACAAGCGCGACCGCCAACTCTACCCTGACATCCACCTCCCGCTTCGCCGCGGTCCCACCACTCCCTCGCGCAAGCCCAAAAGTCCCGACCTACGAGTACTACGGCTTCACGCTCTACCTCACCTCCTCGCTAGCCTTCATCGCCTACCTCCTCTGGTCCTTCCTCCCCTCGCCCTTCCTACATCAACTGGGAATAGACTACTACCCGAACCGATGGTGGGCTCTAGCCATCCCAGCCTGGACGGTAATGTTCGTCGTCTACATCTACGTCGCGCTCGCCGCCTACAACACCGGCTACCTCACCCTCCCGATGGGCTCCGTGGAGTGCATGGTGGATGAAGCGGCCAGCGTGGCGATCGTGGATGCGCAGGGCAGGATCATCCGTGAGGAACGTCCTTCGTGGCTGGGCGCGGAGGAGAAGCAGCATGCGCATGGCAGTACGAGGGGTAGGGGCAAGAACGGTGGGCATAGTCGGAAGAACAGCTTGGCGAAGCTGCAGGTGCAGTCACAGCCCGAGCTGGACTGGCGGACGCTCTGGAATGAGGGGACGGATGCGGTGATGGATATACCCATTGGGGGAGTCTGCGAGATCCTATATGGCAGGCCCGATGATGCCCACGATGAAGTGGGTGACTAATTGACTCAGAGCGATCAACGAAATTCATGCAATCACGACGAGTGATACCAGTTCGTAGCGGCTGAAGGATGGGCCAGGCACAGCTACCATGAGTGTCAAGACACGTTCTGGTATGCCCAGAGCTATATATCCAGAGCTACCCGTGAATAAGCGGCCTTCATGTCACATTATGCCCCCCACACCGAACGCCTCGCTCAAAAGCGCCATCACAGCACACCAACAACAAACATCCGCCTCCGCGAGTCTATCACTGGTTCTTCCCCAGACTCTGCAGATTGACCAGCTCGAAGTACCGCCCCTTCCGCATGATCAACTCGTTATGCGTGCCACTCTCCACGATCCGCCCTTGGTCGAAGACGTAGATCATATCGGCTTTCTGGATCGTGGACAATCTGTGCGCCACAGCGATCGTCGTCCGCCCCTTCGCCGCCGCATCCAACGCCGCTTGCACGACTTTCTCGCTCTCCGAATCCAGCGCGCTGGTCGCTTCGTCCAAGAGCAAGATCTTGGGATCCCGAAGGAGAGCGCGGGCGATGGCTACACGCTGTTTTTGCCCGCCAGATAGCATGGAACCTTTGCTCCCGACGACCGTGTTGAAGGACTCCGGGAGGGAGACGATGAAGTCGTAGATGTTAGCGTCCTTGCAGGCCTGGACGATGGCTTCCTCCGGCACGTCCTCCGGCGCCGTATCCGCGCCCAACAAGATGTTATCGCGGATTGTGCCCTGGTAGAGCGTAGGCTCCTGGCTGACAAGCGCGAGATAATTCCTATACTCGTTGAGGTTCAACGAGCTGATCTCCTTCCCATCCATAAAGATCCCGCCCACCAGCGGGTCGTAGAAGCGCTCCATCAGCGCAATCGTAGTGCTCTTCCCGCACCCGGACGCGCCGACCAGCGCGACATACTGGCCCGGCTTGACGGTCAGATTCAGCCCGCGGAGGACCGGCTGCTCCGGGCGGGTGGGGTAGCGGAAGTGCACGTCGCGGAATTCGATGGCGCCCTCGACGCCCTTACTCAGCACCTCGCCCTCGGTACTCCAGCTATCGATCTCCGGCTTGCGATCGAAGAGCCGCTTCAGCTCGGCCGCGGCGTGCTTCGCCTTGCCCATATCCGGCGCGAAGGAGAAGATGGTGCCCGCGCTCTGCGAGCCGAAGATAACGGCGGAGAAGCAGAGGAAGAATTGGAAGAGGCTGTACTCGCCCCGGCCGATCAGCGTGCCGCCGTACCAGAAGCCGAGGGCGATGCACAGGAACATGAAGCTCTGGCTGCCGGCGTAGAGGAGGGAGCTCTGCAGGATGCTGCGCAGGCTGCTGACCTGCTGGGCGACGAGCTGGTCGTGGTAGTGCTGCCAGACGTCGTGCTCGCGCGTCAGGCTCGCGACGGTGCGGATCGCGGAGGTCGCCTCGCAGGCGTAGGAGGCGGACTTCTCGTAGGCCTTCTTCGCGCGCTGCTGGAAGCGCGCCAGCATCCAGAAGCGGAAGAAGCCGCAGCCCAGCACGATGGGCACGGTGGCAATGCAGACGAGCGCGAGTTTCCAGCCGACGGCGAGGGAGATGATGCAGCAGACGAAGAGCGTGGTCAGGACCTGCAGGATCGTGCCGAGCGTCACGCCCGACATCCCCGCCAGATGCGTCGTCTCGGTGCTCAGGAAGCTCGTCAGCGCGCCCGCGGTGTTCTCCTCGCGGTCGAAGAACTGGATGTCCTGGCGCAGCATGACGCGGAAACTCATGTCCCGGCTCCTGTGCACGAGCCGCTCGCTGCAGTACGCAAAGGACACGCCCTGGAGGAGGAAGAAGACGAGCTGCACCATGGCCAGCATGAAGTACATCCAGCTCCAGAAGTTAGTCTGCGAGCGCAGCAGGCCGTACTGAGAAGGTGGAAGGGCGAGCGCGGTGATGGACTTGGCGAAGAAGACGGCTTGCACGGGGTTGCCGGCGCCGTTGATGATGCTGGAGATCATGCCGAGGGTCATCCAGTGCCATTCCTTCTTGTTGAAGCTCGCGACGAGGCGGATGAGCGTCCAGAGGCTGTACTTGTGGTTGTCCTGGTTCGCCTTCCCGGCCAAGACTTTGCTGGACACGGATTGCTGCGTCTTGGTGCGGCCGAGCTCGAGGTCTTGTGGGTCGGCCTCGTAGTCGAACTCGGCTTTCTCGGTGGCTGGGGTGCGTGCAGTGAGGTTGGCGTCTTTCTCGTCCAGGATCGGCAGGTCGTCTTCGTCCTTGGCCTGCGTCTGGGCGGCAATCTCCTGCGCCGAGACGAGGTTGTAGTATGCCGACTTCATCTGCAGAAGTGCATCGTGGGTGCCTTGCTCAATGATATGACCGTGAGACATGACGACGATGTTGTCCGCATGCTTGATGGTGCTCAGCCTGTGAGCGATGACGATCGTGGTGCGGCCTTGAGAAGCCTTGTCCAGTGCGGCCTGTACTACGCCTTCGCTTTTCGTGTCGAGTGCGGACGTGGCTTCGTCGAGTAACAGCACTTTCGGATCGCTGACGATGGCTCTCGCAATGGCGATACGCTGCTTCTGGCCTCCCGACAGTAGGAAGCCGCGCTCTCCGACATTCGTGTTGTACCCCTCAGGCAGCTGTGTGATGAAGTCGTGCGCGTTGGACTCTCGTGCCGCGTTCTCAACAAGCTCCCTCACTTCGTCGGCTGAGAGGCTCTCATGCACGGTGCCAATCAGCCCGTGTCGGATGTTGCCGAAAATAGTCGTCGCGAAAAGTGTAGGCTCCTGCGACACCAAGCTGACATTCTGGCGCAGCCATCGCAGATTCAGATCCTGAATGCTGTGGCCGTCGAAAAGCACCTCGCCGCCGACTGGGTCGTAGAAGCGCTCGACCAGGCCGACAATCGTCGACTTGCCGGACCCCGAAGCGCCAACCAGAGCAGTCGTCTTGCCAGCTGGGACTAGAAGACTGACATCCTCCATGACAACGACCTCAGGGCGCGAAGGGTAGATGTGCTTGACATTGCGGAGCTCGATAGTACCCTCGACCTGCTCCAGCTTCTTGCCCTGCTCCGACGTCGGATCCAAGGGTGAAACTCGATCGATGGTCGCGAAGATCTTGTTGGCCGCCGCGGTCGAAGTCGCAAAGGCCTGAATATTAGGCGCCACGTTGCCAAGCGCAAAGGCACCGATCATGATCGAGAGCAGGATGGTGAGGATGTCGTTCAGATTGCACGCGCCCGCGACCAAGTACCTGCTACCCTGCCAGAACGCCAGAGCATAGGTGAGGTAGACATAGCACATCAGGAAGCCGATCATCGAGCCCAGCACCGTCTTCATCTTGAACCCGGACTTCTTGGCCTCGAGCAGGTGGACGTCGTATTGCTTGGCGAGCTTGTCCTGCGTGCCGAAGGCCGTGGCGTTGCGGATGGAGCTGATGACCTCCTCGGCGACGGTGCCGCCTTCGGCGTAGCTGGCTAGGGACGCCTTGTTCCACTTGTCCATCATGCGGCCCAGGACGCCCATGGTCAGGATGATGGCGACGATGGAGGATGTCAGGATCAGGGTGAGCTTCCAGAACTTAATGTACCCGATCACGTACGCCGTCACGAAGGTCGCGACGGCGGTCAGGGTCAGCCCGACCTTCTCGGACATGCCGTCCTGGACCAGGTTCGTGTCCGCCGTGATGCGCGTGGTGATCTCACCCGCGCCGAGTTTATCGAAGTAGCCGATGTTCTGGCGGAGAATGCTCTCGAGATAATGCTCCCGGATCTTGGCCGAGATGTGCTCGCCGGTGTAGATGAAGCCGACCGTGGCGATATAAATGGTGATGAATTCCGCAATCGCCAGATAGACAAAGTATAGCGTGAGGTGGCTGATCTGGTGCGAGAAGGCTGTGCCGTCCACGGTACCTTGGAAGAACCCTTGAAAGGTGCCGGCCAGAGTACCGAAGACAATGGTCATGAGCGGCATGACGGCTCCTCCACCAATGGCGCAGATTCCGCTCAGCGCCATGATGAGCAGGTCGTTCCGGGTGGCGTACCGGTACAAGCCCACGTAGGTCACCTTCACCGGCGGTATCACCAACTGCCTCTTCAAGATCGCGGCTTCATGCTCCGGTAAATGCGCCAAAGGATCATCCTGCTTGTCATCGTCCGCCTTCTGCCGCGGTGCCTGGGGCGGTTTCGAGTCTAGTCGCCGTAGCAGCGGTGCGGGCTGTATGGGCAGCTGCTGTGGGAAGGGTGTCTGGCCCAGCATCGTCTTCTCCATGTCCGCCACATCGAGATCGTCTCTTGCGCCATTGTTGCTGCTGTTGCTCGAACTCTCCGAGATCTGCTTCTCGCTCTCCAACACGTGCGCCATGCCGGGCATGCCCACGGGCTATCCAAGAGGGCTGTCCGTCCCGATCAAGGTCCCAGGTCAATTAGTATGCGGCGACGGTACGCAAGTCGCAGCCCAGGTCTATCCTCCAGGAAGTGCAGAGGAGGCCACACGAAAGGCTGAATAGAAGAGGATGTGGGAGATGGTGGATGGAGGACGAGGGTGACAACAAACCCTCATTCGTTCCGGTTACGAGGACAGCCCTACGCACTATGAGGTCGATGGACTTGCCCGTCGTGGTGCTGCAGGCGAAGCGACCGGCAACTTCGTTCCCGAGGTGGTGATGATGGTTGCACTAGCGCTTGTTTAGGGAAGTGGAAGTGGCCATGGCTTCTATTCGGGCCAGGCTGCCGCATAACGATCCCCCGGATCGCTCGTCAGGCCATGGTTCGACTGTGACCAGGCTTCATGATGCGGCCACTGGCAGCATGCGTTCGACTGTTTTCGAAGAATGGCGACCCGGCGCCGTCGCGCACAACCTTCCAGAACCCGAGGCTATGCGAGGTACGAATGAAGAACTGTCCGCTAGCCCGCCACCTGCATAACCTTCACGGTGAGTCTCCACCACGGAGGTACCTCCTCTACTTCATCACCGCTGCGAGCCATTATTGCACCGTATCACACGACACCGATCTGACCACTCCGCCAGGGCTACTGCCTCCGCCGCCTCCTCCGCTGCAAGGCTGTGTAATGTCATGCCGGCGTGGCGAGATGGCCGGAGCCGGCTGTAACGATAGCATACGACCGCTCTTACCGGCCACTGGACCAACGACGGGAGGGAGAGAGACTGCGCGGTCCCGGTCATCCTCAGCATGCAAGGCACCGCCCTTGATACCCAGGGAGGAGAGTGTCGTTCGAGCAAACTTGTTCTCTTCCCACGATTCGGCGAGTATAGACATCGGGGCCAGTAACATGGCCGTGGAGAACACGACACAGGTAGGCACCATCGCTCTCCTTTCTCGTCGAGCGTCACTCCAGCTCTCCACAGGCAATGTTTCACACTCAGCTCGTGGCTCTGTTTCGAGAGGCCGCATTCCTCACGGAGCTCGAGACGTCACTTAATCTCCCTGCACCAGAATGCCAAAGTACCCTCAGTCTCGCGTTTACTGCATCCTCAAGTCCATTGACAGGATATCATGGATTCACTCACCCTCACAGCTGTCCTTCTGGTGGCATCGGCCTGCAAAGCTTTTTGCGCTCAGACAGACACCACCACATTGACGACATCGATATCCGCGGCTTCCACACCAGCAGCTCAGGAAGCTTGCAGCACCGCATATGACGCGTGCCCGGCGTGCGATGGCCGGACGATCAAGGACACCTCGGGCAGTTCATATGGAGTCCACTGCAACACCTACATCTCCTCGTCCGACTCGAATTTGATGGGCGCCGGCTCGCCCGCCAACAACAATACAAATCTGTGCCTGCAAGCCTGCGACGGCTTCGAAGGCTGCGTGGGCATCTTCATGTCGCCAAGTTCCTGTGCGTTGGCCGTCGGGACGTTCGCGGGGACCGTTCAGAGGCCGGGTTACGACGCGTATGTGCGAGTCGATGCTTCTATAGCGACTACGATCAGCCCGACGAGCACGAGCAGCACGTTGAGCGATGCGTCAAGTGTATCGACATCTTACTTCCAGCCTACCAAAGTCCCCTCACCCGGAAGCAATCTCACCACTCCAGTACCGTCCTCCAATTGCACGGCGGAGACCATGGCATGCCCCGCCTGCGACGGCAAGGTAGTAGTAGACGACAACGGCAGGTCCTACAAAATGTTCTGCGACAATGAGGTCTACGCGGATGGGGATTACAACGTCCAACGCTGGACCTCTCCCTTGGGCTGCTTGGCAGAGTGCGATAGCTTCAGCTGGTGCAAGGGATCGACCTTCTGGCCGCAAGGCAACTGCCAGCTCGCCAAGGGCGAGAACGTTTTTCCGCAGGAGAAGCTCGGGTATACGGCCTTCTTGCCCCTGCCGAACAAGACCGCTACTGCTGTCGCTGCGCCAACAGCGCCGAGTGCTTACCCGACGAACACCGGGTACTCGGCGATCAGTGCGCCGCCATCGACTTTCTCGACCGTCATATCCGCTCCGCAGGCCTCCACTACCTCGCTGTGCAATCCAGACATCGCTAGCTGTCCCGCATGCGACGGCAAGAACGTGACGGACTGGCTGAACCAGCCCTACACCATCTCGTGCCACGAGGTACCGATCTGTGGTCTCGTGATCGACCGAGCCAATCACACGCTGCAGTTCGAGTGCCTGGAGTACTGCGACGCCGATCCGGTCTGCTTCGCAATGACGTGGGAGAGCGGGTGCTGTGAGCTGTGCCAGGAGACGCTGGAGGGGAAGGCGATGCAACTCGTGGCGGGGCGGGCAGATGTGGTGTATTACTACCCGCTGACGCCCGGTGTGGTGGCTTCGAGGAAGCGGTCAGCGACTACTTCGAGCACGCGCAGACCATCATCGACGCTCGCGACGACGCACTCGTCGGCTGTGTCTACTCATCATGGCGTCTCGATCACCGGCACAGTGACCTCTCTGCCGGTGGCCGCGGCACCGACTTCGGTGCAGGCACAGGCTTCTGCATCAGTCACGATTGGTCTCGAGCTCAGTGTGTCGATCTCTGCGTCAACTTCTAGCCGCAAGGCATCGGGTGTCAAGATCACAGGCACGGTGACGGTGTTGAGCGCGGCAGCGAGCGCCACGTCTCTCGCGACATCCATCACCTCTTCTGCGTCGTTCGTGCCGCCGCTGACGGATGGGGTGGTCTCTTTTGCTACGCCCGGCATGACTGGGTCATGAGATACGAGGTGCTTGGGCCGAGACATTAGCTTTGTACTGTAGCGTAGGAATCAATGAAGTCTAGCTCGAGCATGCAACCACCTTGCTCCAACCGTGTCATGCACTCCAAACTCTGCTTGCAGCACGCCTCACAACAAGCTGTGGGATCTCTGTCTAGCTGCCAGACTCTGCATCTGGTACCGAGCGCCGCGCAGCTCGTTGCGATCGCGAGCATAGATGAGTGCGGGCCGCTCATCGTTCTTGCCGCCTTCGGTAAGGAGATGGACCACCGTCACCGCCCATGTCACTGTGTTCTTGTAAGCGAACCTCATGCACAGTGGAGAACGGACACAGACTCACCGTCGAGTAAGCAACAGGCGAAGCAGATCCACGAGTGCTCCATCCCATTGTAGCGGTAGAGCACCATGAGGTTGACGATCGTGGCTGTTAGCATGACGACTGCTCCGAACGTGGACTTGCCGACCAGCATCCGCAGGTGCCGCGTCTTGGGATCGACGATGATGAGTGGTGGAGGGCCTAACAGGGCCGTTTCGTCGGTGGTGGTCGATAGTATGCTCAGTTTGCTCGGCTCCAATCGAATGACGTTTGGTCGGAGAGTCTGCGAGGACGTTAAGCTGAGTAGAGCCTGGGTCCGGCGACCAAGGGGCCGCAGATGCAGCAGAGGTGTGAGGAGCACGATGAAGGTGCCGGTGAGCGCGATGTTGACGATGATGTCGTAGGTCATGAGGACCATTAATGAGGTCCGGGGTAAGCCAATCCTGCATTGGCCGTCGACTGGGCTCACGACACCGACCGGAGAGATGAAGGCCAGAACGGCGATGGTGCCGAAGCCGACGACCAGCACAAACATGGAGCACAGCCAGAGCCAGTCCTGCAACCGTGTCTTGAGCTTCGCGCGGATGGCGTGGACCCGCTCGATCAAGAAGAGCTGGACGCACGTCTTGGTGCCCACGTAGAAGCCCAGGCACACGTACATGGCGCTGCGGCAGTCCTTAGCGCGCGTGAGGTCGAATGTGCCGCTGATAGAGAGGGCCGCGGCGAGGTCGAAGGCGATGCCGAAGAAGTAGAGGAAGTAGGGAATCCAGCGGATAAAGGGCAGGGCGCTCCAATACCGACGATTGCAGATGGAGTGGAAGCGGGAGCCTGCGAGTGCGTCAATATGGCAAAATCTGCTCGATCATGGTTCACAGGCGCTTGTGGGCGGACCAAATAGAGCGGCCATGACGAGCATGCATAGCAAAGAGACCGCGGCATACGATGCCCGAGCAGCTGTGCCGTTGTCGTTGTCGCCGGAAGAGGTCGCTTGACGGCGCGAATGATGGTCTCGGTTCCGTAGCATAGGAGTTTGAGAGGTGCGCTGGAGTATCGAAATGACGAGGAAGTTGTGTGTTAGGCCCCAAGCGGAAGGCATATAGCGGTGAATCGATCGATCGATCGAGCGATGTACTAGATCTAGCGGATATGGGTGTATGATTCGGTCTCAGTGTCGGGTAACAATGTTGTCTTGCCAAACATGTACATGTACATGTACTCAACAAATGATGTTGGGACACCCCTTCGGAAGGAGAAGCCCGGTGATCGGATGCCAGTCCGAGGGGGCGTGTAGCATCGTGGTGACATCTCGAACTCTCGAAGCTGATTATCGTGGCAGCGACCCAGCATCTCTGCCGACCGGCACGCCGTGACTTCCCCGGGTCGGCGTCGAGGGACGTCGTCGCTGCTACTGTTTCAGTCGCGAAAGCCCAGGCAGCGCCTAGGCAGGCGCAATGTCGACACCGCGCTGCATGTCCTTTGCGACTTCCTGGAAAGCGTCGTTGCAAGCGTACAGCTCGGCGGGCTGGGTGAAAGCTTGTGCGCTCCGACCAGTCTTGCCCGCGAATTTACTCGGCAGGTGTCGCCTCTGAGGGATGCAGAGCATGGTAGGAACGTAGATGATTACTATTATGCTCGTGAGCATCTATCAGGTCTATGGCACACACCTCATACCACCCTCAAACAGCCACCAACGCCTACGCTAAATCCACAAGCAGGCCATGCAGCCTCAGACCTCATGCCGATTCACAAGCTCGTAGTCCTGATGCGCATTGCCCCTCCGCCAGAACTGCAGCTTGGACATCAGTGATGTCTTGCCATGTCTGGGTCGCTCTGCGGGTCCAGCCGCGAGCCGCCGGTATGCCCACCAACCCGAGAAGATCACACCGAAGCCTACGATGAAGCCCAGGATAGTGATTAGGAGCCAGTGCCGTGAAAGCTGTGTGACACGTCAGTATGGCTCCAAAAGACCTTGATTGGGCGCTTCGACGTACCCAAAAGATCAGCCGCACGTCCGCCCCGTGCCAGCTGTTGCCTACATGATGCGTGAAGAAGCTCCACGGCTGTCCATTGTACTCCTCCGGGAAGATGAGTCGCACGCGGCCCTTGTCTCGGTTCAGGCCATCGGAGCTCCAGTGCCGCCACATCACGCTCAAGAATAGCGGCCCAGTGCTGCCCATGACCGTGATATACGGCAGGACCCAGCTGCGATCATACTCTGTGATCTTTTTGATCACCATCAGGAAAAAGGGATGACGCGGCACCGCGCCCATGACATCGTTACTGATGCCCGTCGGGATCGTCCTGCGCACAAAAGCCGGGTAGCTCAGCAGTGGCGTCAGTGGCCGATTACAGCCATCGTCCAGGTCAATGTAGATGCCTCCGTAGTGCGCAAGCACGAAGTACCGGATCGCGTCGGCGCGTTCAATGGGGTACGGGTAGCCGATATAGGTGTCCAGGAACCACGGGTACTCATGCTCGATGAATTCCAACCCCATCGCGTCCGTCCAAAGCTTGTACTCCCATCCGTCATCCTCGCCATGTAGCGCGATGCAGCTTGCTTGCGCTTCCTGCCATACTACCGGTATTGAGGCGTTCTTGTATGTCTGGTGGATGATCCGCGGGATGATCTCCACGCTGTCGCCGGGTTGATCAGAGCCGAGGGCAGGGAGCTCGGCCTTCGTTATCGCATCGCTGAGGCCTTTCGCGAAGAGGAGCGTGATGAGAATCCAGACCTGGTGGACGAGGAAGCCGAGGATGGCAAGATTGACGAGGAGGAAGATCAGGATTGCGCGGCGCATCTTGATCGTGTTGCGGGCTGCTCTCGCCTTTCACCGGTCAATCGGGCTCATGCTTCCAGGCGGGCGGCGACGTCGAGTAGTAGCACGCTGATGGTACACAGTGGAGCATCATGGCTGCAGTGATGTAGGCAGTTGCATTCGAGGTGATTGATCCACGGCTTGGCAGGTCATCTCCGCTCTCCGCCGCTGCCGGACGTGCCGGTCTGCCCATTTGTTGTAGCTTTTTGGGGAGCTGCAACACATTTGCAAACAGCATCATGTACAGTAATAAGGATAATGCAGCACAAAGTTCCTGCCTTCGCGATCGAACATCCGATCCGGCCACAGACTTGCTGACCCTCCAACTCTTCATACGAACCACTGACGATACTCAAGCGTCCAGGCAATAGCATAGGCAGAGTACGCTTCGATGTATGCCCACGTCCGGGACCAAGATCCCTATCTGAACTGGCGAGAAGCGCACAAACTTTGGGGCCACACACATTGACAGTTTCCCTCTTGGGTGGGCTCGACCCCTAGCTACTGGTGAAGGTCCCTTTGCCCTGCTTGGGTTGGCGCTGTGCCACCTCCATCATCTTCTCCACGATGTCGTCCACACCATCACTCTCCACGATGTCCGCGACCGTCTTGAGCATCGCTTGCTCCAACTCCATATGCTTACCTCGATCACCTGGCCCTGGCGCGATGCGTCCGCCATCAGGAGCGCCACTGACCGAGCCACAACATCGGGTGTCTGTGTGCCATGACCAGCGGCTTCGACGAGCCCTTTCGGTACCAACCCGGTCACAGTCCAGCTGGGCGCGACGCTGTTCATACGTAGAGGCAGGCCGGACTTCTCAAGATTTGGCACGATACCCCTCTGCAGCCCGAGTACGGCATGCTTCGCGGAGGTATAGTCAGCTACGCGAAACCGTTGAAAGGACGAGCCGGAAGCCGTGAGCACGATGCTGCCGCCGGCCGGCACTTGGTGTCTCATATGATGGAGGCCAAGGTAGGCGGTATTGACCACAGCCTTGATGTTCACGTCGAAGGTCTGATGGTTGGGCTCGAGGAGGCTGCCAGCGTCGTCAAACTTGTCCGCCAAGTAATCGGCTCGGCCTGATATGCCGGCCTGAAGGATCAGCTGGTGCTCGAACACGATCGTTTCCCAGGCTACCTACATTTGCGAACGCGTGATCGATGCGTCCATAGCGCTGCTTGGCACGATCGAACAAGGCCACCAGATCGGACCACTGCGTGACGTTCGTCTTGACGTAGCTGAGTTGGCTATGCTCAACCGGAGGAGGGTTGACATCTCCAGAGACCACGGTGGCGCCAAGCTCCAGGAGCAACTCCGTCGTCGCTAGACCGATGCCAGACTGCTCAGGCCTACGATCAGCACATGGCAAGGAGTGTAGGCGGCGTGAAACGGCCGAGCCCTGCGTTTTCCAAGGATCCACTGACCGAACCGCCTTCACAGCGTCAGCGGAAGCCGGACCGATCGCAGGCAGTGGGTACTTACCGGTCAACACGACGACCTTGCCAACCAGCGACTTGATGTCCTCGTTGCTAATCGTAAGTGCTGTCATATTGGGCGGGCCTTGTGCTCTCGGATGGTGGCTGTGACCGCAAAGAAGATATCTCTTGACCGCTACACGGCAAGGATGATGTCTAACGGTTGCTGTCCTTACTTGAGATGCGTACAGAGATGTGGAGCTACATAAATACAGGCGATATGAGTGACAACCGAGGCATTCTTCCCCGCCGCAGGGCTGCGGTCCTCATCGCGCAATCAGGTCCTTGTACAAACGTGTAGGGTTCTCGTTGGGCAATGCCCGACACTGCAGTGAACAAGATGTCATGTGCAGCGTGGGCTCGAGTAGCGTCAATCCATCGCTTTCGCTTGACCCATGTTGGTGGATCGTGCACACTGCATCTCAGCTGAGAGATGTCATTCTCGTAGGCGTCAGGCGTATGCCATCTGGCCAACAACATCCGGGTAACAAATACTAGGTAGAGGCCTACTGTATGCGCGCCCAGCAGTAAGTTCAAGATGGTCGATACTCGTGGGTTCGACAACGCCTCCCGCCACTCCTTCCTCTCTGGTACTGGCCCAGCAGCCTGGCACAGTCTGCACAAGTACGCCGAGAGCCCAACGATTCTGCTGGCTCTGGCACTGATCGCACTGCTGCTCATCACTCGCCTCGTAAGCAGCCAGCATGCTGTCCCAAAAGGCGCCAACAATGGCATCGCAAGACGACCACCCGCGGTTCCGTACTGGCTGCCCTTGCTCGGACACATCCCGAACATGGCCTACAACGCCGACGCCTTCCTTCGGGGCCTCCGCAGCCGATTCACGACAGGAATCGTCTCTCTAAATTTCGGCGGCGGCACGCATAATATCGTCTACAGTCCCAGCTTGGCCACCGCACTATTGAACCAGAAACAGGACACGGCCAACTCCGAGGAGGTCTCGCGCCGCCTGCTCAACGCCATCTTCGGCTTCCCCAAGTCGGAGTACGAGAAGTACGATGCGGCCTTCCCGGGGCTGATGGCATGCTACAAGCACCTCCTCAGCGAGCCCAGCCTGGGAGACTTGGTGGCGCAGACGGTGCGGAGGATCCAGGGCAGCATCAGCGATCTCGTCACAGGGAATGGGAGTCTCGTGGATCAGACGCTGTGGGAGCGGACGAGTAACGTGCGCGTCGCCTCGACTGGCACCCGTGGAGGATCTACGGTGGAGGCGAGCCTGCTGCCTCTGATCCGGGACTACGCAGCGCACACGGCAAATCCGGCACTGATCGGCTCGGACTTCTTCAACAACTACCCCGACTTCCTCGATGATCTCTGGGTCATGGACCGCGGGTTCATACTCCTGGCCACCGGCCTACCGCGATGGGTGCCCAACCCCATCCTACTACGAGCGCACATCGCTCGGAAGAATCTCCTCGACAAGCTTGACGCCTTCCACACTGCGATGGAGAAGCGCGCCAATGGAGAGGATCCCGGATCAGAATGGAGCTCACTCGATGACGTGGGGTCCCTGGTCAAGGCTCGCATGGAGGTGTACCGCAAGCACGGCTTCAGCATCCGCGCACGGGCGGCCATCGAGCTCTCGCTCCTCTGGGCCGGCAACGCAAACAGCGACACGCTGATCTTCTGGATGATCAACCGGATCTATGCCGACCGCGTCCTGCTGCAGATGATCCGGGAGGAGATCGAGCCGTATGTCTCTGTCACCCGGCCGCAATCCGACCTGCCGATCCAGGAGCCGCCACGATTGGAGAAGCTCGACGTGGATGCCCTCTGCAGCAAGTGCCCGTTGTTGAAGAGTACGTATGTGGAGTCTCTCCGCCTCAATGCGGCGCCGTGGAGCTTCAAAGTCGTCAAGCAAGACTTCGTGCTGCATGGGCGGGAGAAGGGCGCCGAGGAGTGGCAGCTGCGGAAAGGCGATTACGTCCACATCGCGCATGACCTGCATTCCACCGATCCTAAGCACTTCGACGAGCCTATGACATGGCGAGCGGATCGGCATATAAAGTATGACGAGGATGATAAGCGTGGCGTTGCCGATATGGGATCGATCCGACCTTATGGTACGTTCTTGACATGCTCAATGTACTCGGTGGACGCTGATTGTGTGCAGGTGGCGGGTCCAGCATGTGCAAAGGCCGCGCCGTGGCTCTCAAGCAGAGCATCATGTTCACCGCCGCCATCGTGTCGATGTGGGACATTGAGGCGGCCGGCGGCGGACCGTGGAAGATGCCGCGGCATCAGAAAGCCACGGGTGTATACAACACGCGCGACGATACTCGCGTCTGGGTCAAACGGAGGCAGCTCAGCAAGTCGGGGGAGTAAGCTGGCCGATCGGCAGGATCAGTAGTCCGACTCCATCTCCTCCGCGATCGTCTGGTTCAGCAAGCCTCTGCTGCGCATGAAATTGCGCGAGCTGTCGGACATGCTCAGGTAGGTTGGTGAGAGCTGATTGGGGGATGCGGCCTTCGGTGGGAGAGCGCCCGAAGTTATCCGTGGCGCCTCCTCCTTCGCCTGCTGTCTGCGCTTCGCCTCGCGGTACTCCTTTGCTGTGCGTGCTGGTGGTCGACTGGGCGCGTTGCGTAGTCGCAAGATACCGCTGAGCACGCCGTTGAGGTACCGGATCACCAGGCCGATGCTAACACCTACGAGTGCTGCTACGCCGAGGTATATGTAGACTGTCTGGTGGACGTTAGCTTCACGTGCGTGCCTGCTGTTCCCAAGGATGCCTACCTCGAATGTCGCGAGCAGGTGGAAAGGTGCGATCAAGCACGCGAGTAGGAATCTTCCGAAGTGGATGAGTGGCTGGAGCAGGAAGCTGACTGGACGATACAGCAGCTTCGATGCGAAGATTATCCCGATGGCCAAGTAGTAGATACCGATGGCGATTGGGTAGCAAATGTACCACAAGACGTTGATGGTGGTGGCGAGGTAGGGATTCATTGGTTCCGTAAGGCGCGATTCACCCATCGGCTTCCATACATGTAGTTTGTCTGATGCCAACCTTGGCGTGAGGAGGTAGCTGTGTCATGCAGGAACCATGGATGGAGTCGCCATCACAGCCGAACTGCCAAGCATCGTGACGAGTGGTCGCGCATGGTGGGTGGGTGGATCGACGCCCCTCAAATTCACATGCTAATGGGGGATCTGCAGGCTTCCCTAAGCCACCTCTCACTCGCATTATTGTTATCCTGTAGATGTTGTGTCGCTTACCGGACTTGCTACTTGCCTCGCGTTGTGATACCTCCACGCGCCCCACGATGCGATTATGCCGGTGAAACATTCCACACACCCGCATCCGAGACCGGATAGGCGCAGCAATGGGGAACTCGGAGAGCAAGAATGATGAGGGCACGCCGTTGTCGAGAAAGAGCACGCATTCACAACATACCCCACACCGCCGGCGAGAGCCGTCGCGCGACAGCTGGAGGCAAGATGCGGGATTCAACCAAAACGCAGGCCGCGCACATGCGAGCCGCTACAGCGCTGGTGGTGCGACGACGACCCCTCCTCCCCCGACAGCAACCGCGATCGCGCCAAGCGCTGTCTCGACGTCAACCTCCAACATCAGCGTCACTCACGTCAGCACACACACGCGGACGCGATCGCGGACTTCGGTGACGTCGAGTCTGAAGGCCGAGGATTCCGCGTCGAGCCAGAAGTCGGAGAAGGAGGTCATGGGCAACGCAGAGTCCAAGGAGGGGCGACATGTCCGGCCGCCCTCGCGCTCGCAGACACTCCCGCGGCCTGCCAGTGAGAGTGAGAAGCCGACCCCGTCACCTTCTGCGCGGCCCATGAACGTGCCGCACGTGAGCGAAGACTACTCGGAGAAAGAGGCTTTCCGGCCTTCTGGTCCGCCGGAAGAGTCTCCGTTCGCCATTGGCTCGTCCACCAGATATGATCGGCCGCCGAGACTGCCACTACCGATCGAGGAGGAACTGCACACGCCGGGCTCACCCATCATCTCCCCCCTGGACCTACC